>JADNRX010000380.1:0-51118 GCA_015501595.1 Hymenopellis radicata
GAGGCTTGTTAGCTATCCCGACGTCGCTTCCGGCGTCGAAAATGGACCGGTCCGATCATCCGAGTGGTGATCGAGACATGGATCTCTCACTCTTACCACCACCACCCCGCGATGCCTGGACTCCGACGACTCGACCTTGGGACGCGGGTGTTCCAGGTGTTCGTCTTCTTCAATCTAACTCTTTTTCACGGCCTTTTCGTCGATCTGCGGGCTTGAAGAGCCCCGGCGGCCCCGCTGGACGCGTAAGCCCTCCAACGAGGCTGCAAATCTTCAACGACGATGGTGGAGACCCTCCACGGGGCAGAGGGAGCTGGGGATTGATTCTGGAACCCGACGCCGCGCTGTCTGATGACAGGCGACGTCTTCAAGGTGCGTAATTTTTTCTCAATCTTGGGCAGTAACTGACTCCTGCCATGACCACAGCACCACAACAACGATGGTTACCCCGACGACAACACCACGATACCGACGATAGCGCCTCCACGATGACACGTCAGCACCCCCACGACGCACGACAAGGACAACGATCCCGTCTCCATAATCTGTCACGCACGATGCCATCACGACAACCATGACACCTTGATGAAGACGACGCTCCGATGACAATGGCAGGACATGAGAGCACCGCTGGTGCCGCACTGTCTGCTGCAGGCGGCATCCTGAAGGTGCGTGTTTTTGCTTGCTTTTTCTTACATTTACTTACATTTGACTCGCGACGACGCCGCGCGCGACAACAGCGACTATCCACCTCAACAACTGCGCGACCACCACGACACGTCACCACGGCAACGACCAAGACACCGCGAAGATCTGGATCTGGGGAATTTGACGCTGCTCTGTCTGCTGACAGGCATCGTTGCAAGGTGCGTGTCTTTCTCAATGTATTTTATTACTGACTCTTTCAATTTAGGACCACGACCACCACACAACGATCACGACCACGACGACATTACCATGACGACAGTGACAACGACACCACAGCGTTGACCGCGACAGCGGGCTGCAGGACGATCGAGGCTGCATATCAGCACCCGATGATGGAGACCCCGACGACCTCACCACGACACTCACGCCATCACACGGAAACAGCCCGCTAGACGCATAAGCCCTCCAACGAGGCTAAGAATGATGATGGAACGACGGCGCTACGGCCTCGACGCAATGACACGACGACGATGACAATGACGACCTCATCACCACACCTACCTTGCGGCTGTGCAGCGTTACCAACGTTGCATGGACGGGACGTATAGTGGTTATCGTGCAGTACGGCATGCAGCCTCTGCTAGTTAGCACTGGCTTGCACGTACAGCACGAGCAAAATTCCTCAGTCATAACCGGTCATCGCCGGTTACCTGCGGTCAGATGAATTTCTTCAGAATGACTTGACCGTTGACCGTGACCGGTCAAATTGTGTGACCGGTCAAGTGTTATCGGTCAAATTTTCGGTCAGGTCCGGTCAGGTCAAGCAATTTGACCGGTTAAGCTTGACCTGACCCGAAAACCCTACGAGACACCAAAAGTACACAACGATGAGGAAACTGATACCGACTCGGCCAGTGGCAAAGGTGAGCTTAACGAATCTTACTATTGGTAAATTCTCATTGCTTTCAGTCTGGTTTTCGCACCCGAAGTCGATGTCGAAATGGCTCTACATTTTTTTCGGTCAAGTAGTTCAACCGATCACGCATTTCAAGGACAAGAAAACGTACTTGAAACATGCGATATTTACCCAAAACAAGGCACATACTCCTTCCTCTCTCTGGATCCATCCACCCGACCCTCTCCATTCTTTGCTTAACAACGCCCTCGACCCGACAGTGCTCTTTCAGCCTCGTGTATTCCTTTGGCTTATACATCATCTTGTTGATCGTCTTCTATGTCCAGCATGCGGAAAAGTGCTGGAAAAGAACGGTGCTCTTCCTCCTCGTCATGTCGTTGATTCAAACTCTCCATTCTACATCGTCGCGTGGGCGTACTACTGCCGGAAGGGGTGTCGCAAACATTTCCATGGCTGGAATCAGCAACTGATAGCATCACTTCCCGCCGCCGTTCGTCTCGCATTTCCAGCTATTCTGTCTCGGAAAGGCGGGTTATCGAACGATGTAGTCAATATCCTCCGCGTCAATAATCAGCACAAGATGGGTCCTTCGGATGCTCGGGCCTTGCTCTATGAACTGCATACTCGGCGATTCAATGTGCTTCAACTGCAATATCTAGAGACCATCTTTGAAAAGGTGCAACACGGCGACTCGGGAGACACGGCTTCTCTACATACTCACTTCAGCCGTGCTCAGCGACCACCATTCGGGAATTTCGCCGATAAAGAGGGCTATGGCGGTTTTGTGCCAAGTGAACGATATCTCACAGCGATGTTGAATAAATCTATCGAACGTGATGAACCGACAGCTAATCAGCTCACGTCACTCTTCGCCCTTGACCAGTTATGTATGGACGACTCACACAAGGTCTGTGTCTACGTACAACGGTGTGAGAACATATACTAAATCTGTATCATACTAGATTGTGAAGCATATCATGCAGCATGACGGTGTCTCGATGTTCGGCGCTCTGTGGACGTGTATGACATCGCGGTATATACGCGCCCAGGTTCTTGCGTTCACAAAGTCCCACGAAGAGCGACTCGGACCGCTTGAACGTGTTCGTGATTCTGCCAGGCGTTATGGGTTTGAGGACCCGAAAGTCATTTACTCAGACGATCCGGTGAAGGTGAACGTGAATACTCGTTGTGGGGTCCGTTATTCACTGTCATATAGGATAAGAGGCTTGCATACACAGTTTTCCCTTCCCTTTCGCAACATTTGGCACCTCTCGCTGCTGCACATGGACTTGGTGAGCTCAAAATTCCATCCAGTTTAAAATATGTCGTCCTACCTTCCGCAGAAATGATCGAGGCAGTGTTGTCGCCCTTAATGGAGCACATTGAAGCTGCCACGGATTCCTCACTGTGTCTTAGCGTCGATGCTGAGTGGAATGTCTCTCGGACCATTGGCGTATCGATTCTTCAGATACTTCCGCACATTGACTCACCTTCAATTTATATCATTCCCATACGTCCCAGCGAGTTCTTTACCTAGCTTCAATAATCAATTCATATATAGATTTATCGCTTCTCTCACCTGCCAAGCTCTCTCCTTCGACTTCTCGCTCATGACCGCGTGTTCAAAATCGGCGTCGCCATCAAGGGTGATCTGACCCGCCTGCAGAAGCAATTTCGTCTCCAGCTCGAGAACATCTCTTTCAATACCATCGATTTGAAGGATTACGCTGTGCAGCGTGGCGTCATTGAGTGAAAGGCCAAGGGCTCGCTTGCGGCACTTGTTGAAGTCGTATTACACGCATACCTTTCGAAAGAGGAGGATACACGCATATCAAACGAATGGGAACTTCACACGATCCCACCCGAACTCCTTCAGTATGCGGCGACCGATGTGTATGCCTCACACCAGGTCTTCGAATCCCTGTCGAAGCTTGCTGCAGTATCCGGTGTTGATATCACCACTCCAGGTGGCACGCCAGTGGCATTATTATCACAGGCCGGTGGAGCACCAATTGCTTATGGGCAAATTGCTTCTCTCCAGCCTAAAACGTATAATGGCATTCGTGTTGCTGTTCCGACCGCTAGCCGAATGATAGTTGAGATTCATACTGTCCTATCTTCGTCAGCTTTCGCCCCTCTTCATAAGCTCCCGAATACGACAAGTTCTAGTAGCTCTACCACTCACCAGTTCTTTACGCTCGGAGAGCTTCAGCGCGCTTCCTCCACATCGCCGACATTTCTATTAGTAACCCCACTAGCACATCTTATCTTCGACCGTCGTTCCTCTACTGGTGAAGCTGCTGCAGTGCCATCCTCCACAACTGCATCGTCAACATCGTCTTCCGCTGCGGGTCCATCGACATCATCTTTCGCGGCGGGTCCATCGACATCATCTTTCGCGGCGGGTCCATCAAGTCCATCAATATCGTCTTTCGCGCTGGGTCCATCGACATCGTCTTTCGTGGCAGGTCCATCAACATCATCTTTCGCGGCGGGTCCGTCAACATCGTCTTCGGCAGCAGGTCCATCAACATCATCTTCCGCGACGGGTCCATCAACATCGACCGCACCCGTTCAATTTACTTTGGGATCTTCGATGCCCGAATTCAGTGACTCAGAGGCTGATTTGGCCTTCGGAGACAGTTCCACCCGAGACGAAGAGGATATAGGAAATGATGCTGCTAGCAGCGGCTCAGATTCCGACCCCGAGGCCATGAATATGCAGCTTGTTCAGTCGAAAAACAGTTCAGCCGGTCAGTATTCTCATTCTGTCTTGAACCCGCCATATTCTTACAGTGGATATACATACAGCTCAGAAACGAAAGCGGACAACAAGAGACGTCGCAACGATATCATCTAATGGCATCCATAACTTCGAGGAGTTTCTTGCAGCCTTGAAGCAGCTGATAGAGTCTCCGCCAGACAATGATGTGGAATACCAGCGTATCAAGAAGGACATCTTCCACGCTTTTCGTATGCTGATTCTTCCGCTACATCACGGCCTTTGTGGGACGTTCCTTCACACTCTTCGAGACCATCTCTTGCGCTGGGATCCCGTCATACGACGTAAGGTTGACAAAGTGTGCAGAGAGATATTCAACCTTACCTTCGACGAGATGCTAGCTCGACATCCACGCTTCATTGCTGCTCGAGTTCCTCGCCACATTCCGTCACCAAAGGTTCTCACACAGGGCCTTGATTACATCTTCAGCGTATTCGGCAAAGCTATCGATGCGAAGTCAGGAATAGCATTATTCAGTTCGCCAGCAGCCTGGCAGAAGGCTTTTGCAGTCCGGAAACTTGCCCAGGAAGGATATCTTTCAGACATTGAAGGAGTGGTCCTGTATGAGAAGGCCAGTGTCGACCAATATGGACTCCAGTTATGGAAATGTCTTCGAGGGACCAATAAGGTTGAAGGAGGCCCTCATGATGACATTTATCGAAAATTTGGAGCATTGCATGATACTGTAGTAACTGTACTATTTCAACCTTGTCTTCATGGGGCGTTATGCGTTATGCATACTCTTCACAGATGTTACTCTTCATTCAGGGTCCAATTTCCTTATATGGGCAGGCGGGAGCGGCGGCAATAGCCGCCGCGCTAAAAAATTTCCTTTTTGGGCCTTACCTGGGGCCCAATTTTGGCCGTTATGCATTATGGTACCCTCAACTCTTCATTTCACAGGCCTCTGTTATGCGTTATGCGAAGATAAGGTCGAAATAGTACAGTATGTAACCGTATGTTCGAAACCCGCAAGTACTAAAACTGACGGGTCATATTCCAGCAGGACCACGATTCACGTGTAACTGCCTTACGGATCACCGAACGTGGTACAACCTTCAAGCATTCGCCATGCATCTATATGGTGTCGACTGGCACTATCATCATGAGCTTAGCATGATTAACCGTATCGCATTCTTGCTAAACTATTTATCAGACACACTCTCAGGTGCCGCGTCATATTCAGATTGGCCGAACGGTGATCTGTACGAACAGACTACGGAGAGTTTTGGAATATGTGCATTCCCCGGTAGGTGTTTAGTTATGCCAATAAATGAGCTAGCCTTAATTTACTCATGCACATTCAGACTCACTACGATTGCGGCTGGGTATGAAGCCATATGAGCCTAATGCTGAGTCTCTGATTCAATTGGGATCCAACAACGACTGGCTTCGGCGCCGTCAAAGTCTTGCTCTACCTGTTCTTCCCCCTACCACGATGGAGGCACAACAATACTTCTTCACTGAGAGTCGTAACCTCTCACTTCATCTTGCTCAAGAGGGCAAGACTCGGATCAACTACGAACAGTTTGCCATTCAGTGGAATAGCACCGCTGATGGGAAAACACGGTTCTATGTGACTCCAGAAATCCTTGCGACGTATGCGAAATCGTGGGAGAAGGTAAACAATGTGAAGGCATCCAAGGAGATTATCTCGGAAGTGATAAAGAATACACAGAAGACGGCTGCGGCTTTCGCGGCGCCAGATCTTCCGTTCCCATCATTTCTTACAGATGCGGCTCACTCGACCGATCCTCAATGTGGCGTTCTGGAGATTGATCCTGAATCTCATTCTCAGCGACTTCCAGCATCGATTTCAACAACAGCGACGGCTTACGGCGCACAAAGAGATTACCCGCCGAGTCGTACTAAATCCCCTCCGGTTGCTGCCACTCCTCCTTATGAAGATATGCAGAACTCGTTTTCTATGTATGTGTCTATCATCTACTGTTGTTGGGGTACTCATAAGTTACCATAGCATCAACGACGATGTTCTTGCTGAAGATCGGGGACACGCTGCACGAAATCACGACTCAGGAGTCAAGTCCCGGAACATGCCCCGTGTTGGTAGTCCTGTTCCCGCGAGCGAGGCAGATGTCTCGCCTCCAGATCGCGATGACGATGCGCAGCCTACAAAACGACGTCGCGAAGTGGCCGCGGAGGACAGGAAACGTACCAAAGTACGAAGCTGTTGGCGATGTGGTCAAAGGACCTGTCCCGGATCGAGCAAAATCACTCGGTGCCCGACTCCATGCACGTCGCCGTGCATTTCATGTGGGAATCTTGATGACAAGTGTCCCGGGGGGGTTGATCATGGCCGAAAATGCACCGTACTCAAGAAGAACATTAGTTACCCTCGTTCTACTGATTCTTAGTAGTAGTTTTGTCATAGAAAAGTTTATTTTGACAATAAATGAATTCAAGATGGCGGCGCAAGGCCACGACGCCAGTGGCGTCGAGCCACCTGTAAGGGTGGCGTGGGCCGCGCACGCCAGCGGCATTGATCCTTTTAAGGAAAGACCGAAATCCCTTTTTTCCTTTCTTTTCCTCCTTCCTTTCTCGTCAGATACCCAGTGCAATGGTCGGAAAATCTATTTTTTTACTACCAAGAGCGACTGGCACAACTTGCAGCTCTTGTTGGTCATTGTTTGGCTGCAGCGTCACGTTCGCGCCCTCTCATATCGATACACTGCGTCTCATTCTGCTTACAGACGACTTCGATGCCTCGTTTTGAATGATACGAAAATGGTCAAGTTGTCTGAAATAATAAAACTACGACTACCATCGTGTCACGCACATTTTTTAACCGCCTCTATGCACTTTCGACACTATTCATGCCACACCGAGTGTTCACATGGCTTGCAAATGCGGTCCGAGGAACAGTGGCTGCAGAGAATAATGGTCGGCCATGCGGGAATGATGAGGAGATGATTCCAGACCTGGTCGAGCCGGATAGCAGCGACGACAGGATGGCGCGCACAACCTTGATCTGCCATAGGCAGGGACGGATTCCCAGGACTGCTTTGACACGGTGCTGAGCTTCCACGTCAGATTTGGGCATGTCATTCGGAATGGGAGCTATGAGGCTAGAGACCTCAACGAGTCGTCGAGTCACCGAGTCATCCGGTGACTCGACTCGCCTCGGGCACCTCGGAGTTCGGACTCGTGTGACTCGCGAGTCACGAAGTCACGAGTCCGGTCGCGAGTCTGAGTTTCGGTCTGTCGACTGCGAGTCATCACACGGTGACTCGCAAATATTTAGAGATATATTTTAGTTGAATTTACAAATTTTTTGCAAGTCAAACGGGCACTTGCGTCGCTCAAACGAGCGAGATGTAGTAATTTTCCCAGATCCGGCGATCCGGCCCGAGATCCGAAAGGACGCGTAAGCGTCTGATCGGGTGGTCTCTCTCTGTTCTTACCACCACCACGACCACCCGAGGAGCGACGATTGTCGCTCCTGCTGCTCTGACGATTGTCAGGCAGCCTGTGGAGGGTGGATTTCGGAATCTGGCTCTGTGCCAGATGTGCTGCTGCTGTCTCTGTGACAGCAGCAGACGGGGACAACAACTGGATGGACGACTGGACAGCGACGACGACTGGATGGTGACGACGACTGGACAGCGGCGCCGACCCAACGGCGCCAACAGCTTGACCGCGGCAACAGCGCCGACTCAACCGCGCTAACGACTTAACCGCTGCAACGGCAACGACTTTACTGCAGCGACGCGGCGACGACTCGGCTGCACGATGGCGACTAGATGCCAACAATGGTTTGAGGATGATGGGTGGACAATGATGATTGATTGATGAGGAGGAGAATGAACTACAGTGAGCACCACTCTTCTCTCACCTTCCCACCGCCACTCTGCCACCTTCCCATCCTCCCACCACCACTACCACCACCATCCTTCCACCATCACCCCCACCATACCCTCATGCCCAGCTGACTGTCCCCGTGCCATTGCCCGGGGATGCTCGCTGTGCATGAATACTTGGGGTGTATGGACTCGCGAGTACTCATGAGTATCCGAGATGACTCGGACTCATGGTGAGTACTCGCGAGTGGACTCGCGATGACTCACGAGTCATCGCGAGTCGAGTCCGACGCGAGTCTGAACTGGACTTCTTTTTGCGTGAGTACTCGCGTAACGAGTCGCGAGTCTGACTCGCGTCGGACTCGTTGAGGTCTCTATATGAGGCCAGAGATTCGCGTTCGCGTGTTGAGTGGCGCGACCGTGTCCATCATTTGTGCAGATGACATCACCAATCTGCTGAAATGAGCCCACCGAGAAGACGCTGCAGCCAAACAATGACCAACAAGAGCTGCAAGTTGTGCCAGTCGCTCTTGGGTAGTAAAAAAATACAATAAGGTTTCGATTAAGTAAGCCATCAAGGGTACAGGGATTAGATTAGATTCAGTATCTCCTCAGTATGTACTTGTCCTCGAATTGTACTCGGATTTCGCTTTTGCGCACCCAAGAGCGAATGGGAAGGAGTCTGTATCTCAAGGTACTTTTACGAGGTGAATTTTACAGTCTATTGGGAGACAGTGGAAGTTTAGTGTAGGAGCGAGGCGTTGCCGGCGGCAATTGTCAATGCTCCCGCTGAGTCATTGACAATGACATACGCACTCTTGCCATTGGCCTCGCGCTCGACATACCTTTCACCAAGCTCAATATCATGAAAGCCCATGCTTCAGAGTTGTCGGGCACAGCCCGCAGGGGCTTTTTCCCTTTCATTCTGAACCCCTGTGCTTTCACCAAGCTCTGCCTTTCACCCACATGGTCTCCACGCCCTTTCATGTTGCCATGACCCTAAGAAAACGCGCCCATCTGCGCCTGCATCCAGTCCCCATCCCCTCCAATGTCCTTTCCCATGACTTTCGTCCCGCTCTTCTCCGCAGCCCATCTCCAGCGACGCGACTTATACTTCCGACAAAAGGAGGAGGCCGGGCAACAGCCGGAACCGCGTGATGATGGGCCAGCGACATATAAACAAACCACCCTTCTTGACAACGACAACCAACTCAACACCAATCGAAGAAAGACACGCAAACGCAGAAACATGAGTGTTAAACCACCCACTTGGATATCATTGTGGTTCCTGTTGACAGCCCCAGTGCGTGCATCTTGCGGCGTAGGCGGCGAGCTGCTTGAATTGACCCTTTTCACATCGTAGGTGATTTTCTGGGACGCGAGCTATTGCTTTATGAGGTGTGTCCCCTCTTTCGCTCTACCCATAGATATTCATGGTATCTTCAGGCCACGCTCCTTCGAAGGCGGCGACCTCCACTGGATATGGGCGCCCTATTCCATCTATCAGAACGTGCGTACACAGCTCATCATCGATTCCCACCGACCAACGAGTTCCTATTTTCTGCAGATTGACCTGGTGTACGGCGTACGCGCCTGGGAGGAAATGGACGGCTTTACCAACGCACAATGTTTGTCCATCTCATGCATCATCACGCGATTGATACCCATCCCACATCTTACAGCTTTGATGAACATCGTCGAGACCTTCCTGAATCTCGTCTACCTCTACCTCGCTCACTTCACTCAATGGCCGGCCGCGCCGCTCATTGGCTTCACTTCAGTCACCCTAACCCTTGCCAAGACGGTACTCTACTGGCTCCAAGAGTATTACTGTGGTTATTGCAAGGTGGGCCACAATACCGTTCGGGATCTCATTCAGTTCTGGATTATTCCTAATGGGTATGTCTCCTCTCACGATGTCAGGACTTTGGCATTGATGGGCATCGGTAGAATTTGGATTGTGGTGCCGTCGCTCATCGTGTGGAAGATGGGTCAGGATTTGTGTCGGCGATTGGCTACAGGGACAAAAATGAAGAAGACCTAAATGTTGAACGCCACATTAATATCACTCGCCTCCTCAATTCAGCCGACTTTAGCTCAGTTGGAAGAGCGTCAGACTGTAAAGGTTACCTGTCATCTGAATGTCGCCTGTTCGAACCAGGCAAGTCGGATTTAGTTAAGGTAGGCGAAGTGTTTTTGGTGCGAAGCTACTCAAAAGTCAATGTTTTATGGCCAGCCATATTTAGACATGCCCAGCATAATTGTTCCGCTTTGAATTCCCGGGGAAAAGTTCTCATCTACTCAGATAAGAGAGTGATTGTAATTATAACTGCCTCACTGACTAATGTGTTGCTTGTTGCTATATAATCCGGATATCTTCGACCCGAATCGCAGCAACATTTCATTCTTGTTTCATTCCCATCAGCTCATTCCACACCGACCATGAGTTTCTGCAAGGACTGCGTCAAAGGTCTCTATCCTTTTTTTCTGGCACAAAAAACGGATGAACTGACCCCGATCGTGCAGGCGTTACACACGAGGGCACTCCCACAGGTTCAGTGCCTTTGCTTCTCCTAAAAACTGGCACGAACTCACGCTAGCGGCGATTAGGGAAAATCGAGAAGATTGCTGGCGTAGAATGTTACGTCGCGACGCCTGAAGGCGACTACCCGAAGAATAAAGTCATCCTCTTCCTGCCCGATGTTTTCGGTATTCCTCTGCCCAACAATCCAGTATGGCCGCATTTTCTCCTCTGGGTATTGCCTTATCACCACCATCTAGCTCCTCGTGGACGACTTTGCCAGGAACGGATTCAAGGTGCGCACAGAACGCCTTATCTTTTTCTCATCAGTGAACTGTGCAGACCATTCTTCCTGACTACCTCAATGGCGATCCCGTCCCTGCTGCCGAGTTGGAAGCTGGTGTACGCTTCCACACGCACCACTGCTCGATTAGTGCGACTCAACGTTGGATGTAGACCTTCGATATCCAGAAGTGGTTTGCTTCGCACGGTCAGGACGCAACTCGCCCCGTGTTGGACAAGGTCATCGCTGCTCTGAAGGACGCCGGGGTGACCGACTTTGGTGCCACTGGCTACTGCTTCGGGGGTGCGTAGTTTTCGGGCATCGGTGCTCGCGGGGATCGTCGCGCTGATCATTACATTACGGCAGGGCGCTATGTCTTTGACCTCGCGTTTGACAACGCGATCAAGGTCGGCGTCGCTTCCCACCCCTCCCTGCTCAAGTTCCCCGATGATTTCGAGGTGAGACGCCCGCGGCATTCAGGTCGAGGATCTCACTCGTTTTTTTCATAGAAATACGTCGCCACGTCCAAGACCCCACTTCTCATCAACAGCTGTACCACGGACTCGATGTTCCCCAAGGAAATCCACGAAAAGACCGACGCGATCTTCGCCAAGTTTGAGCCTGGCTACAAGCGCGAATACTTTGATGGGTGCACGCATGGATTCGCGGTGCAGAGGTGATCTGAGCGACCCCAAAGTCAAGGCGGGCAAGGAGGGTGCTTTCGTCGCGGCCGTTGAATGGTTCTTGAAGTACCTCTAAGTTGTGCCAATATGTAAAGAAATCAGAAGTAACTATCTCAGTGTTCAAACCGTTACACGCAGAAACTGCGGTAACGCTAAGCTTCTTTCCCTGCCAAAATAATCGCTTTTGACGCTATGGCGGGGATTAGCCAAGCGTTTACATCTCGATCGGGCAACTTTCATCCCGATCGGGTAATCACTTCCTTTCTTCACTCTGCTCACTCGCGTCGAGTGGGCACACTCACGCGTGACAGAAGCCTCTCCGAGGGTGCAGATCTGCTGACCTGACTTGCCGGACTTCCTGACACGGTCCACACCAACTTGAACATCCTGTCTTTGCGAGGGATCATGCCACGCGAATGCTTTTGAGCGTGGTAATGCTCGTTTGGCATGAGCTATCTAGTAGATATTGTGGTACGCGCATCCGCGCGACACAGCTTCACATGCTGTGGCGGGCACTAAAATTGGTTACTGGCACCTAGGAGAAATTATGACAACGGCAGTGACGAGGCGTACTACGATGACTAGGAAGCGGCGGTCGATGAATCTTACACAGTCTTCTCACACAAGCATCAGTAGATAATGATTTTCTAGAGTACTTCCATTGTTCCTGATTAAGAAATGGAATGATTGTGGTCCACAGATGTCCCGCAGTGGATTGCAAGATTACCATTCATATCCCACAGGATGCCGGAGCACAAGACAAAATGGGACAAGTTTGGTATCGCAATAGAAGGGGGGGTATATACAAGAACTAGTACGTTCCAAGGGGGCAGACGATCAATACTGCCTGCAAGCACCTCCTCCCAGGTAGGCATTCGCGCGACCTCCGTCCGTCACAAACACACTCCCATTCATGTACGCCCCCGCACGGCTCGCCAAATACAGTATCGCCCCAGCCATATCCTCCTCCGATCCCGCGCGCTTCAGTGGCACGTCCCTGCACAGCACGTCCGGATCCAATCGAGAGCTCGCGTCCGCCACCGCCGACCGCGTCATCTCGCTCGGCCACACCCCGGGCGCGATGATGTTGCTCCGGATCCCCCACGGCACGAGCAGATTCGCGAGCACCTGCCCGAGGTGCGTGCACGCCGCCTTGGAGAGCGTGTACGACATCGAGAGCACCTTGGCGTCGATGCGGAACGCGCCCGAGGACGACACGGTGAGCACCTGCGACGAGTGGTACGGCGGGCGCGAGAACGCGTCAGACTTGATCTGCTGCCGTACATTGCCTTGGTGCAGGAGATCGAGAAACGCGACGGTGGTGTAATACGGCGCCGTGACGTTGGTGGCGAAGACTTGGGCAAAGTCTTCTGGGGAGCCCGTGTTCCACAAGGCTGATTGGAAGGACTTTATGCAGGGCGTGGATGGCCCAGCGATGGGCGAGTCGGAGGGGGAAGGGGGGCGTTCCATGTGACTGTCGTTGGGTCCTGGAAGCGGGTGAGAGTACAGGTTCTTGGCCACTCCCGCGTTGTTGACCAACAAGTCGATGTATCCGTGACGCGCTTTGATTGCTTCAACAATCGAAAGCAGGCTCTCCCGGTCTGTGATGTCGCCTTGTATGGGGATAATGTTGTTGAATTTCTGAAAGGATGTTAGCGATAGCGCGTAGCAAGTAAGCTTCGTGGACGTACATTGTGCAACCGTGCGGCTTCTTCAATAATGTTGAGCCTTCGTCCAACGATATAAACAGTGGCGCCGTTGTGTTCAAGCGCCTTCGCCATCTGGAGTCCAATACCTGAAAGAACATTAAATGTCGTGTTCGCTTGATTCATGAAAGAACGTACCAGTACCACCTCCAGTAATCACTGCTACCAAACCATTAACGTTAAACAAATCAACAGGGGAGTAGTTGTTGCCCATCGTAGAGTAGTCGGGGGAGAATGCAGCGTCGATAGGATGTACTATGCGAGGTAAAGGGGACGGTCACGCCAACCTCGCCTCTGCAAATCTTCGCCAACCCGTAAACTACGCGAGGTTTCGGTCGACATTATGTCCGTGTAGATCCTCTCGGTGGGTCGAGCGAGACTCGTTCCTCCAAGACACGGCTGGTCAGACATCAATTCGTCCAAAATGAACTGGGTGTACGGTCGGCGTTGAGGCCGGCAAAGTTTCAAGTTGCAGATTAACATCAAGCGGGCGCCGTCGTCTAGTAGAAATCAGTCAGCCCGGAGCCCATTTAATGTTCACCGGCAGATCCTTTCAAGTTGAAGACACCGCTCCGAAGTACATCGCGTATCTGTCCCACAAGCACACGTCTTCTTGAACCGTCTCTCCCCCCGAGGCGCACATCTTCAACCATCTCCTCGGGGCGCATATCTTACAACCCATTAGCGCGCGCGGCGTCTCGGGCAGCTCCTTTGCGTGGTTGAGGCGGCGGCCTTGTCTTGAGGGTTGTTTCCGGTGGGGATCACACAGTCTTCAAGTCACACTGGGCGAACAAGGTCTGCGATAACATTCCTATAAACAAGGCTATTGTTAGTAGAGGTTGGCGGGGAACAGAAGGCAACAACGTACCCATTGGTATGCTACAAGCATGCAAGTCAGTAAAGTAATCGAGAATATCTAGGCTACACCGTGCAGACGGCGCGTATCGACAAGTTCTGTCGGGCGAGGCCCTACTATGATGACCCAGTCAGTCAGTCAGTCAAGCAACAGAGGGACAACATACCTCGACGTGTACACTGAGCATCCCTAAAACAACAGCAATGACAAAATCTTACCCTTGAGAAGTAGGACAGACAACCCGCCCGGCTGAGAGGTGACATGCATATCCATAACCCGGGACTCATCCGTGTCAAGTCCAAACCCCAAACTTGCTGTCTATCCCTGGCATCCACGCGCTCATGAATTCGATATAGTCATTCGAAATCGTCTTCAAGCCAAATGACAGTGAACTAAGTGACGAACTTGAGATTATGTACCATCAACAAAAGAGAACACTTACTTGGTCCGGCGACGGTGGTGCCCTTGTAGAGCGAACAACACCAAACTCTAGATCAGGATACAGTCACTAAGAGATATTCAGAACAAAACTATTGAAGACTCACGGACACGGGGGTGGTCTAGGTGAATGATAGGCGAGTTAAAGATAAGAACGATTCCATTCCACGCTTTTGGGACCTTGGGTTTTGAACGCGGTGTCGTCGGTTGTCGATAGTCGTATCGAGTCTTGTCATTGCCGTCACTGAGACAGATGCTCAACCGGCACATAGCCAAGTGATCCTTTCAAGTCGCCGAGGCCCTTGCTGGTGCCAGGGAATGAGTTGCCGAATGCAGAACGCCGTCGTACGGACGGGAACAAGACAGTAACGAGGGCCCACTAGCAAGACTTCATAAGTACTAGATAGAAGAGCGTGATGATGTTACTGACCTGTAGTCTTACTCGTCCTCCAAAGCCAACATGAACATGGGGAGGAAAAGTCGCCCGAATAGAAAGTCCCGAGTGCCAGGCTCTTGTTCCCACCGACGCGAAGTCAAATGGGAAAAGGACGCGTCACGAAGACAACGCCCTACGCTGCGTCGGAAACTCCATCAACGTATCAAGGCAATCCGTAATTCGACGCCGTCCAAGAGGACGGCGGACCACAACGTCGGCGAACTAACATTATAAGGAGATTATTAGCGGCACTGTACAGGAGAGTATTCAAGACAACGACATACCAAAGGGCACGATGAGAAAGGAGCCGTGCTACCAAAAATCAAGGCGTCCAAGTCTGAGCGGGAGGTAAGAACACATGATGGGTGGGAAGAAGAGCGACGACGTACCAGGCGGGGCCGTCCAGAGACGTGGTTCTCGTCGAAACGAGAGAAGAATAGTCGCTGTAGGACACTCCAAGTCGGCGGCGGATACAGCCCGACGAAATGGAAGTCTTTAAAAGTTTGTCAGTGGTCTAGTTGAGGAGGACAGCAAACAAGATAACGTACAAGAGGGCATAGAGGCAAGTAGAACGGCACTGAGAGAGGCAGCAGTAAGCAATAAGAATCAACGATGATGGTGGGAAGAAGCTGACCTGTCACGATTCCCGTGCCCGTCACGTTTTAAACGGTTACGCGTCGCGAACATGATAGTGAGGACGGCGGCGGCAACGACTCCAACTGTCTACAGGATAGAAGAGCATGAGAGGATGGTTAGATATAGCGAATAGAGAACAAACTGTGAGAGAAGGAGAGAAGGGAATGGGTGATGATGGATTCGGTTGAAATCCCATCGCCTTTTATTCCACTTTCAAGTATCACAGGTCTGGAAGAAACATAAATAGATGCGGGTAATCGAACTCCGTGATGCGCGACCGTCGCACTGACGAAATCTTTCCAATATTCGGGCGCAATACGCGCCGCCACACAATCTCGCTTGTTCTTAGTTCGTCGCCCTGAGCACAGGACAGCGAACACAGTATATACTGAGAAATGTCGAATCTAAACTTGACCATGGGTTAGACTCTAGCGAAAGTGACGAGTCCAAGGCGAATGGAACTTACCTGCTGCTCCAGAACACACTGTACCAACTTTCCCGTCCTCGACCCAAGCTTCCAACTACCAAAACGCCGGAATTAGCTGCAGGGTCTACCCCTGATGATCTGATGGGAGTTATACTGCGGCGTCTGGGCACGGAGGTAGTGAAAACTTACTGATGAGTTTTTTCAGCTGGACAAGGGCAACGCTTTGCGTTGCCAATTCCATTCCTCTGGGCGCGGAGAAAGTCTCTGTTTACGTTCTAATAACATGTGATATCAGTCAGCATTAAATGAAGCCCGTTGAAGGACGGGAAAGCTACGAACTCTTTCAGCATATCGGCGACAAAGCGCGAATCGCGCGTTAACGTTGAATTGATTTCGTGCAGAAGCGAGTAAATAGTCGTAGATAGTGTATTAAGAGTAGATACACCTAGTACGGTTGTCAGAGTTAATAAAAGAGAGCGGGAAACGAGTTTTACCCTAAAGTTTCAGAGGGACGGAGGAGGAAGACGACCACTGGCGTCATTTCCCCGCATCCAAGATCGACTAGATAAGATTGTCGATGCCCCAGAAACGTCATAGGGTTCCGGAAATCCTCGTGCTATCGATATGCAGGGTCCCGATGGCCTCCCAGAGCGTCTGACGCGAAATGTCGTCCTCAGAACGCGTTCGCAGGTCCACAAAGCGTCGGAAGTCGAATTAAGTAAGCCATGGACCAACGTCCAGGTGAATTCAAGGCGCCAAGACAGCGGAGAGAGCGAGAGAGCACGCAGACGAGTTAGTGTAAGCGTCTTGAACGCGGACATGTGGTGGTTCAAGTTCAAGATCCACCGATCACCTGGGGGTGCCTTGGCCGTATGGCGCCATTCAACCACGATGTTTCTCCGCTTATTCCGAGCCCTTAGGACCTCTAGAACATTAGGAGGACTTGGGTTACCCGCTGAACGTGCGGAGGTAATCCATTTCATTGGCTACACGAAATCAACTTGACGACCCGACGGACATTAACTTCTAGGTCCATTCTATGACTCACGCAAGTTTTTAGGGCCGCCAGATCGCGTCGTCGAGGGGAGTCTTCGTTGGAGGTTTCGGGGATATTGACTTCTCCATAACCTCCAACAGGTGGGTTATCTCGTTGTATGTGTTTTAAGTCCAACTTGGGTGACAACCATGTTTTACTATCATCTTGTAGTATGTTCTATAATGTATTCTGGGAACCGTAGAGAGCTCTGTCGATGTGTAAATCGTGAGATACGTATTCGCTGAGTCCGCCAAGTAACATTATTCTAGTCTATCGTGAGGCATATTCACACAGAAGAGATTTAGACAACACGATTTTCATTCACTCCGTATCGACGACAAGTATATCTAAATGTACACGAAATGCAAGGTATGCTACTAGCAATACCGTGACACAGTTCGCGCTCTCCGTTCCAAAGTTCGCCTCTTCGTGCCAGTCGAAACACATCCCCACAGAGTCCAAATCAACGTAAAGGCAGGGCAGTCTCTGGATGAATTAACGCGCCATGGATACGAGCTGCAAACGAGTTAGCTCCGCAAATTTGATCTGATAGCCAAGGCACAAACCCGAGACGAACAGAGCCCCTTCTCAACATCGCCGTCCTTGAAAACGAAAAGAACAGCACCGTAACTAACGATATAGTCGTCGCTGATGAGCAAAAGGCTGACGTCCCGCTCGCCTGAGGAACAACTTGGAGTGTGGCGTAGAATACCGACCACCACGCTTAACCCAGCAGTGAGGAGCTCGCAGCGACGACAGCACCGCTGCTCACTGGGCATCCAGAGCGTTTCAGGTACTGGAATAAGTAGTTAGTTCCATAAGCGCGACAGAACACAATAACGTACCCAAGACCAGTTGGTCACCAGCATGTCCGAATGTGTCCATAAACCCGAGCGCCGCCAGATTCAAATCGCCATCAGCAGGTATACATAGTCGCGGGCTGGGCGCATGAGCGTAGGTCCGTGTTGGAATTATAAGGGTTCTCGGTGGCTTGAGAAAGTTGAACGCGATTGTAACGAGTTCTGGGGTGGGAGTATGCCGGAGATGAGGAGAGAAAACTGCATTCGAAGACGATAAACCATGGGTACCAGCATCCAGGCGGGACGAGACCGAAATTGAAGAGTGGCGAGGTTGTCCAAGAATTATTGTTCTCCTGGAAGCGAGAGGCGCGCAGCGGCGGTAACGTCGCTGTCCACGGCGAATACATGAGAGCTCAGGCCCTGGATTAAGTCGTTAGTCCAATAAACAACGTAGACCGCGATAACGTACGAAAGACCAAATCATAACCGACACATCCCAAAGCGGCCATAGAGCCGAGCTCCGTCAGATCCAAGTCGGCGGCAGCAGTTATAATTCGCCGAAGGGTTGGCGGATCAGCGTAGGTGCGTGGGTGAATTCAAAGAATTTCGAGTCAGTTGAGAGCTACGGCGTACGTAGTGGCTGGCCAGGGGGAGAAAGCGATGACCATGAGGAGATAAGGCAGCATACGACGACGACGATCATCGAGAGCGTGAAGGTCACGCGAGACCAGAGGCGAAGTGTGGCGTAAACTTGGGAGACATCGTTATCCACGCAGTAAAAGCTCGCATCGCGAGCGCAGCGGCGGCAGCGCCGCTATTCACTACGTTTAACGCAATATTGTAGCGCTGGAATAATGCATTAGCCCCGGAATAGCAGAAGAACAAGGTAACATACCTCAAGAAGTTCACTACCCAAACAGCTCAATCCGGCCGTAAAACCGAAGCCAACTAGATCCAGATCGCCATCAAGGGCGAAGAATTGTCGTCAGAGAAGCAGTTTGCGCTAAATTCGATTGTAGTCCGGCGGTTGAACTATTGAAACCAAGTCAGAATTGAACGTGAAATCCAAGGGAAATATTGGCACCTTTTTGCCTAGAAAAAAGCCGGGCCGGCGAGGCCAATACACGCCGTAGTTGTCCGATGATAGCGCGTGCCTAAGCCGTCGTGTTGTTCGTTGCCGGTTGAGTCTTATAGAGGAGGCGGCGAAGCCGCCTCCCGTCATCTAAGGGAAAATTAAGATAAATATTACAGAACAGAGTAAAACGCACCATATTTGATGGAGCAGTAGATCTGACCTGATGAAAACGGGTCAAAAGTAGAAGTTGAAAATGAAGTCAAAATACGCACCTTTTCGCCTGGACCAAAAGCCGGTCCGGCGAGGACATCCACGCCTGCTCTATATCCAGGCCTCGGTTTCTATGGAAACAAGACATTTATTTTTCTAGATGTAGACGCCTACTTGAGGCGGTGGCGAAGCTACCGCGGTTCACTGCATACATGCGAATCCGCGTCAAGTTTAATGCCAGTGAGGGAAGGCAAACTCACAAAGGCGCGCAGTATCCAAAGCGTATCTATCATCAAATGAGTCAGAAATGACGCGAAAAAATGGTGAAAAAAAGCACTTTTCATCCAAGATCCAAGCCTGGCCGGAGGCCATCAACGCTGGATCAATCCCACTGCGGCGTTCTTCGCAATCCAAAGTTGATAATCGAGGATTTTGTCGGTCCCAGACGCGCCGAAGGCGCCGACGCGTTGACGAAGCCAAGAAACAGATTTGAGGATTCAGGTCGTGATGGTAAGAAATGAAGCGTGAACTTCCGCATTGGGCGGAACGCGATCGACATGTTCTTGCTCCTGCCCTTCATGCATTCATGTCCGTGACGCGGCGTCTCTGGAATCCGACCCTTTCCTCGTTGGATATTCGGCTCTTTTGGATGTTTGATGGGGTCTGTGGGTCCTCGTGTGTGAGTTCCTTCGAATGGGCCGAATTCGATTACGCACCTCGTATTCGTCCCTCGCTTCACGTTCCTCCCTTGGAAATCTAATTCCAGTTCTCGACGAATTGAGCGACTCTTCCTGGTGGCGCTGGACCTTCCCGGCCAGCATCTAGCAGCGTACGTCCGCGACTTGTAGGGAACAACTTGTCAGCCGCGAAGGCTGTGGGCGTTCAACACGCACTTTCTCGTCCTCCGTCGCTTGTATTCTCGATATTATACCCTGAATCTCGACGAACTGACCGCGTATGACTCTTGGGACAGTTAGAACTCTGGGAAGTACCGCCTGGACGACTTACAACTTCTGACCCCGGATCTCCACGAATTGAGGCGCTCTACAGCTCAAGCAGTCAGTATGCGGGTTGGTTAACCGTCTCTCTTCCTTACTTTGCCTTCCCGAAACGACCACATGAAATTTACGCGGGCGACATCAATCGAGAGCGTTGACGCCATTCCAGGATGGAGAACGCACTGAGACGATGGACCGTCAGAAGACGAAGTGAGCGAAGGTGAAGACCAGCTTACCACATAATTTTCGTGCTTGCGGCAGCGGCGGCGGTGACGGTAAGAGGGAAAGGGAGAATGGGGAGTACAAACTGACATTCCTCCACAGATCGAATTCAGGCCCCCGCCGGATGAATCTTCCCGTGTGTAAGATGAATTTTAGCGCCCGATCGTCGCCTTGACACACGCTTGCTCAGGTCCCCGTCTTGAGGATATTCTGTGGCGTGAATAATTCGCGAAGGTATATTCCTCCAAGTATCCAACTTACTGCTGACTCCTAGCGCGTCAAGGAACGCTGGATCCAAGCTTTCAGATTGTGTATAGACTGAAGTGAGGTACGTTCCTTCAGACTGTAATATTCGTTGCAATCAGTTACTAGTAGTAAGACCGCCCTGCAGAATCCGGAATGTGCGGCTAATACCACATTCTTATTTTCGAGCTACAGTACTCTACAACGCAGCTAGGACCATGATCTGTGTATCTATCCAATCCCAATAACAATCCGCGTCGAATTATACCACGGGAGTGAGGAGACGTTAAGAACAAAAGTTTCGCCACATTTCTAGTTCTGATGCGACGGCGCGCGCGCACTGCGCATGAGTCACTCGCTTAGTGATTTCGGGCCCAGACGCGCACCCACTATATCAAACTCTAATATCGAGAGGTATAAAGACCAGTGGAATTGATGTGAATGCCATCACCCATCTTTCCTTCTTGCCGTTATGCTGTTACTATGCTTGCCCTCCCTCTTGTCTACTGTCATGTCTCTGTCGTCGGCGCTCTGGTGTTGATTTGTCTTGTAGGTGCCCCTTGTCAGGCTTACGACCACCATGATCTGATGCTTGCCACTTAGACTTCTCCTTGGTGGCGTCCCACTTGTTCACATTTGTTTCCACGAAGGCTGTATGTATTCGTGTAAGGACATATCTAACGAGCGGACTCTCTAGAGCTTGTCTGATTCTGACATTATACTGTAAGTGCGGAGTCTTTCCTTTGACCGCCATCCTTAACTAACGTGTTTATTGTTTAGCCTGCTTGACTAGTGTCTTGGTGCTCTGGTTCGATTCCCGGTATACGCGTTCTGCTGATTTCGGATTCTGCTTCGATTCGCAAGCTTCAGTGCTACGAATTAGAGGCAGAACGGTACGCTCGCATCATATTCACTCGCTAAACCTTTTATTTGTCCGTGTGTGCTGGGGGCAAACACCACAGCTGATGCTGCCCAAGACGGGGCCTGCGCGAACCAGGGAGGGATGTTGTGACCCAGAACCGACCTCTCGCGCGGGTGGTGTTTAGCCCTGGTGTCCTGCCATCAGCACCCGAGACTCCTTTTTTTAGCCTTACCGCGAGAGACTCGATTGCTGTACTCGCCAGCCCGTGGGAGGACACCCCGCCTCGGCGATTTGAATCTCGGCCGAGATGGCCTCGCTGGACTTAGCAACGCACCACGCTGGTAGTGGTGATTTATTAGAGTAGTTTTATTAGTACAAGTAGCCTACAAAATGCAATGATTTGAACCCGCATACGCCTCTGAATCGAACCCGCGACCTGCAAGAAGCACATACGAAGAGCACACCCGAAGAAGGCCCACCCACGAAGAAGACATCTCCTCAATTATTAGGACTACAACCCCGGAGGGAGACGGACTACATGAAGACGACCCCACGAAGACGACCCCACGAAGACGAGACAAGCCCGAAGACGCGAAGACGATCCCCCAGCACGCAGCACAGCCACAGAACCTGCGATGACCCACACAACCCCGAAGAGCTTCCTCACCGTCATCCATCGCCCTCCACCGACTACCCTCAGCATTACCGCAAGCACACCGCCAGCACCGACGACACGATGAAATAGATGGTCAGGCCGACGACTTTATCGATGGCGCTGGAGATGCCATGGACGTCGACGATGCGTAGAATGTTACGTCGCGACGCCTGAAGGCGACTACCCGAAGAATAAAGTGATCCTCTTCCTGCCCGATGTTTTCGGTATTCCTCTGCCCAACAATCCAGTATGGACCGCACTTTCTCCTCTGGGTATTGCCTTATCACCTCCTTTAGCTCCTCGTGGACGACTTTGCCAAGAACGGATTCAAGGTGCGCACAGAACGCCTTATCTTTTTCTCATCAGTGAACTGTGTGCAGACCATTCTCCCTGACTACCTCAATGGCGATCCCGTCCCTGCTGCCGAGTTGGAAGCTGGTGTACGCTTCCACACGCACCACTGCTCGATTAGTGCGACTCAACGTTGGATGTAGACCTTCGATATCCAGAAGTGGTTTGCTTCGCACGGTCAAGACGCAACTCGCCCCGTGTTGGACAAGGTCATCGCTGCTCTGAAGGACACCGGGGTGACCGACTTTGGTGCCACTGGCTACTGCTTCGGGGGTGCGTAGTTTTCGGGCATCGGGGCTCGCGGGGATCGTCGCGCTGATCATTACTACGCAGGGCGCTATGTCTTTGACCTCGCGTTTGACAACGCGATCAAGGTCGGCGTCGCTTCCCACCCCTCCCTGCTCAAGTTCCCCGATGATTTCGAGGTGAGACGCCCGCGGCATCGAGGTTGAGGATCTCACTCTTTTTTCTTTCATAGAAATACGTCGCCACGTCCAAGACCCCACTTCTCATCAACAGCTGTACCACCGACTCCATGTTCCCAAAGGAAATCCACGAAAAGACCGACGTGATCTTCGCCAAGTTTGAGCCTGGCTACAGGCGCGAATACTTTGATGGGTGCACGCATGGATTCGCCGTGCGAGGTGATCTGAGCGACCCGAAGGTCAAGGCGGGCAAGGAGGGTGCTTTCGTCGCGGCCGTTGAATGGTTCTTGAAGTACCTCTAAGTTGTGCCAATATGTAAAGAAATCAGAAGTAACTATCTCAGTGTTCAAACCGTTACACGCAGAAACGGCGGTAACGCCTTCTTTCCCTGCCAAAATAATCGCTTTTGACGGCTGTGGACTTGGCGGGGATTAGCCAAGTGTTTCTGCATCTCGATCGGGCAACTTTCATCCCGATTGGGTGTGCAGATCTGCTGACCTGACTTGCCGGACTTTCTGACACGGTCCACACCAACCTGAACATCCTGTCTTTGGAGGGATCATGCCACGCGAATGCTTCCCGCTCTATTGAGCGCGGTAATGCTCGTTTGGCATGAGCTATCTAGTAGATATTGTGGTCGCGCATCCGCGCGACACAGCGATGTTCAGACGCTGTGGCGGGCACTAAAATTAGTTACTGGCACCTAGGAGAAATTATGACAACGGCAGTGACGAGGCGTACTACTTACGCTGACTAGGAGGCGGCGGTCGATGAATCTTACACAGTCTTCTCGCACAAGCATCAGTAGATAATGATTTTCTAGAGTACTTCCATTGTTCCTGATTCAGAAATGGAATCATTGTGGTCCACAGATGTCCCGCAGTGGATTGCAAGATTACCATTCATATCCCACAGGATGCCGGACCAGAAGACATGATTGTGGTCCACAGATGACCCGCAGCGGATTGCAAGATTACCATTCATATCCCACAGGATGCCGGACCAGAAGACAAAATGGGACAAGTTTGGTATCGCAATAGAAGGGGGGTATATACAAGAACTAGTACGTTCCAAGGAGGCGGACGATCAATACTGCCTGCAAGCACCTCCTCCCAGGTAGGCATTCGCGCGACCTCCGTCCGTCACAAACACACTCCCATTCATGTACGCCCCCGCACGGCTCGCCAAATACAGTATCGCCCCAGCCATATCCTCCTCCGATCCCGCGCGCTTCAGTGGCACGTCCCTGCACAGCACGTCCGGATCCAATCGAGAGCTCGCGTCCGCCACCGCCGACCGCGTCATCTCGCTCGGCCACACCCCGGGCGCGATGATGTTGCTCCGGATCCCCCACGGCACGAGCAGATTCGCGAGCACCTGCCCGAGGTGCGTGCACGCCGCCTTGGAGAGCGTGTACGACATCGAGAGCACCTTGGCATCGATGCGGAACGCGCCCGAGGACGACACGGTGAGCACCTGCGACGAGTGGTACGGCGGGCGCGAGAACGCGTCAGACTTGATCTGCTGCCGTACATTGCCTTGGTGTAGGAGATCGAGAAACGCGACGGTGGTGTAATACGGCGCGGTGACGTTGGTGGCGAAGACTTGGGCAAAGTCTTCTGGGGAGCCCGTGTTCCACAAGGCTGATTGGAAGGACTTTATGCAGGGCGTGGATGGCCCAGCGATGGGCGAGTCGGAGGGGGAAGGGGGGCGTTCCATGTGACTGTCGTTGGGTCCTGGAAGCGGGTGAGAGTACAGGTTCTTGGCCACTCCCGCGTTGTTGACCAACAAGTCGATGTATCCGTGACGCGCTTTGATTACTTCAACAATCGAAAGCAGGCTCTCCCGGTCTGTGATGTCGCCTTGCACGGGGATAATGTTGTTGAATTTCTGAAAGGATGTTAGCGATAGCGCGTAGCAAGTAAGCTTCGTGGACGTACATTGTGCAAACGTGCGGCTTCTTCAATAATGTTGAGTCTTCGCCCAACGATATAAACAGTGGCGCCGTTGTGTTCAAGCGCCTTCGCCATCTGGAGTCCAATACCTGAAAGAACATTAAATGTCGTGTTCGCTTGATTCATGGAAGAAACGTACCAGTACCACCCCCAGTAATGACTGCTACCAAGCCATTAACGTTAAACAAATCAACAGGGAAGTAGTTGTTGCCCATCGTAGAGTAGTCGGGGGAGAATGCAGCGTCGATAGGATGTACTATGCGAAGTAAAGGGGACGGTCACGCCAACCTCGCCTCCGCAAATCTTCGCCAACCCGTAAACTACGCGAGGTTTCGGTCGACATTATGTCCGTGTAGATCCTCTCGCTGGGTCGAGACTCATTCCTCCAAGACAAGACATCCATTCATCCAAAATGAACTGGGTGTACGGTCGGCCTTGAGCCTGGCAAAGTTTCAAGTTGGAGATTAACATCAGGCGCGCGTCGTCGTCTAGTAGAAATCAGTCATCCCGGAGCCCATTTAATGTTCACCGGCAGATCCTCTCAAGTTGAAGACACCGGTGCGAAGTACATCGCGTATCTGTCCCACAAGCACACGTCTTCTTGAACCGTCTCTCCCCCCGAGGCGCACATCTTCAACCATCTCCTCGGGGGCGCATATCTTACAACCCATTAGCGCGCGCGGCGTCTCGGGCAGCTCCTTTGCGTGGTTGAGGCGGCGGCCTTGTCTTGAGGGTTGTTTCCGGTGGGGATCACACAGTCTTCAAGTCACACTGGGCGAACAAGGTCTGCGATAACATTCCTATAAACAAGGCTATTGTTAGTAGAGGTTGGCGGGGAACAGAAGGCAACAACGTACCCATTGGTATGCTACAAGCATGCAAGTCAGTAAAGTAATCGAGAATATCTAGGCTACACCGTGCAGACGGCGCGTATCGACAAGTTCTGTCGGGCGAGGCCCTACTATGATGACCCAGTCAGTCAGTCAGTCAAGCAACCGAGGGACAACATACCTCGACGTGTACACAGAGCATCCCTAAAACAACAGCATGACAAAATCTTACCCTTGAGAAGTAGGACAGACAACCCGCCCGGCTGAGAGGTGACATGTATATCCATAACCCGGGACCCATCCGTGTCAAGTCCAAACCCCGAACTTGCTGTCTATCCCTGGCATCCACGCGCTCATGAATCCGAATGACCACATATCGTCTTCAAGCCAAATGACGGGCGATGGGCCTGAACTAAGTGACGAACGTGAGATTATGTACCATCAAGAAAAGAGAACACTTACTTAGTCCCCCACAGCGGCGACGCTGGTGCCCTTGTAGAGCGAACAACACCAAACTCTAGATCAGGATACAGTCACTAAGAGATATTCAGAACAAAGCTGTTGAAGACTCACGGACGCGGAGGTAGATGATAGGCGCGTTGAAGATAAGAACGGTTCGATTCCACGCTTTTGGGACATTGGGTTTTGAACGCGGTGTCGTAGGTTGTTGACAGCCGTATCGAGTCTTGTCATTGCCGTCACTGAGACAGTCGTTCAACCGGCAGATAGCCAAGTGATCCTTTCAAGTCGCCGAGGCCCTCGCTGGTGCCAGGGAATGAGTTGCCGAGTGAGTAATGCAGAACGCCGTCGTACGGAAGGGAACAAGACAGTAACGAGGGCCCACTAGCAAGACTTGATAAGTACTAGATAGAAGAACGTGATGATGTTACTGACCTGTAGTCTTACTCGTCCTCCAAAGCCAACATGAACCTGGCGAGGAAAAGTCGCCCGGATAGAAAGTCCCGAGTGCCAGGCTCTTGTTCCCACCGACGCGAAGTCAAATGGGAAAAGGACGCGTCACGAAGACAACGCCCTACGCTGCGTCGGAAGCTCCATCAACGTATCAAGGCAGTCCGTAATTCGACGCCGTCCAAGAGGACGGCGGACCACAACGTCGGCGAACTAACACTAGAAGGAGATTGTTAGCTGCACTGCACAGGAGAGTATTCAGGACAACAACATACCAGAGGGAGGGCACGATGAGAAAGGAGCCGTGCTACCAAAAATCAAGGCGTCCAAGTCTGAGCGGGAGGTAAGAACACATGATGGGTGGGAAGAAGAGCGACGACGTACCAGGCGGGGCCGTCCAGAGACGTTATTCTCGTCGAAAGGAGAGAAGAATAGTCGGTGTAGGACACTGCGGCCCGTCCAAGTCGGCGGCGGATACTGCCCGACGAAATGGAAGTCTTTAAAAGTATGTCAGTGGTCTAGTTGAGGAGGACAGCAAACAAGATAATGTACAAGAGGGCATAGAGGCAAGTAGAACGGCACTGAGAGAGGATAAGAATCAACGATGATGGTGGGAAGAAGGAAACTGACCTGTCACGATTCCCGTGCCCGTCACGTTTTAAACGGTTACGCGTCGGGAACATGATAATGAGGACGGCGGCGGCAACGAATCCAGCTGTCTACAGGATAGAAGAGCATGAGAGGATGGTTAGATATAGCGAATAGAGAACAAATTGTGAGAGAAGGAGAGAAGGGAATGGGTGATGATGGATTCGGTTGAAATCCCATCGCCTTTTATTCCACTTTCAAGTATCACAGGCTCTGGAAGAAACGTAAATAGATGCGGGTAATCGAACTCCGTGATGCGCGACCGTCGCACTGACGAAATCTTTCCAATATTCGGGCGCAATACGCGCCGCCACACAATCTCGCTTGTTCTTAGTTCGTCGCCCTGAGCACAGGACAGCGAACACAGTATATACTGAGAAATGTCGAATCTAAACTTGACCATGGGTTAGACTCTAGCGAAAGTGACGAGTCCAAGGCGAATGGAACTTACCTGCTGCTCCAGAACACACTGTACCAACTTTCCCGTCCTCGACCCAAGCTTCCAACTACCAAAACGCCGGAATTAGCTGCAGGGTCTACCCCTGATGATCTGATGGGAGTTATACTGCGGCGTCTGGGCACGGAGGTAGTGAAAACTTACTGATGAGTTTTTTCAGCTGGACAAGGGCAACGCTTTGCGTTGCCAATTCCATTCCTCTGGGCGCGGAGAAAGTCTCTGTTTACGTTCTAATAACATGTGATATCAGTCAGCATTAAATGAAGCCCGTTGAAGGACGGGAAAGCTACGAACTCTTTCAGCATATCGGCGACAAAGCGCGAATCGCGCGTTAACGTTGAATTGATTTCGTGCAGAAGCGAGTAAATAGTCGTAGATAGTGTATTAAGAGTAGATACACCTAGTACGGTTGTCAGAGTTAATAAAAGAGAGCGGGAAACGAGTTTTACCCTAAAGTTTCAGAGGGACGGAGGAGGAAGACGACCACTGGCGTCATTTCCCCGCATCCAAGATCGACTAGATAAGATTGTCGATGCCCCAGAAACGTCATAGGGTTCCGGAAATCCTCGTGCTATCGATATGCAGGGTCCCGATGGCCTCCCAGAGCGTCTGACGCGAAATGTCGTCCTCAGAACGCGTTCGCAGGTCCACAAAGCGTCGGAAGTCGAATTAAGTAAGCCATGGACCAACGTCCAGGTGAATTCAAGGCGCCAAGACAGCGGAGAGAGCGAGAGAGCACGCAGACGAGTTAGTGTAAGCGTCTTGAACGCGGACATGTGGTGGTTCAAGTTCAAGATCCACCGATCACCTGGGGGTGCCTTGGCCGTATGGCGCCATTCAACCACGATGTTTCTCCGCTTATTCCGAGCCCTTAGGACCTCTAGAACATTAGGAGGACTTGGGTTACCCGCTGAACGTGCGGAGGTAATCCATTTCATTGGCTACACGAAATCAACTTGACGACCCGACGGACATTAACTTCTAGGTCCATTCTATGACTCACGCAAGTTTTTAGGGCCGCCAGATCGCGTCGTCGAGGGGAGTCTTCGTTGGAGGTTTCGGGGATATTGACTTCTCCATAACCTCCAACAGGTGGGTTATCTCGTTGTATGTGTTTTAAGTCCAACTTGGGTGACAACCATGTTTTACTATCATCTTGTAGTATGTTCTATAATGTATTCTGGGAACCGTAGAGAGCTCTGTCGATGTGTAAATCGTGAGATACGTATTCGCTGAGTCCGCCAAGTAACATTATTCTAGTCTATCGTGAGGCATATTCACACAGAAGAGATTTAGACAACACGATTTTCATTCACTCCGTATCGACGACAAGTATATCTAAATGTACACGAAATGCAAGGTATGCTACTAGCAATACCGTGACACAGTTCGCGCTCTCCGTTCCAAAGTTCGCCTCTTCGTGCCAGTCGAAACACATCCCCACAGAGTCCAAATCAACGTAAAGGCAGGGCAGTCTCTGGATGAATTAACGCGCCATGGATACGAGCTGCAAACGAGTTAGCTCCGCAAATTTGATCTGATAGCCAAGGCACAAACCCGAGACGAACAGAGCCCCTTCTCAACATCGCCGTCCTTGAAAACGAAAAGAACAGCACCGTAACTAACGATATAGTCGTCGCTGATGAGCAAAAGGCTGACGTCCCGCTCGCCTGAGGAACAACTTGGAGTGTGGCGTAGAATACCGACCACCACGCTTAACCCAGCAGTGAGGAGCTCGCAGCGACGACAGCACCGCTGCTCACTGGGCATCCAGAGCGTTTCAGGTACTGGAATAAGTAGTTAGTTCCATAAGCGCGACAGAACACAATAACGTACCCAAGACCAGTTGGTCACCAGCATGTCCGAATGTGTCCATAAACCCGAGCGCCGCCAGATTCAAATCGCCATCAGCAGGTATACATAGTCGCGGGCTGGGCGCATGAGCGTAGGTCCGTGTTGGAATTATAAGGGTTCTCGGTGGCTTGAGAAAGTTGAACGCGATTGTAACGAGTTCTGGGGTGGGAGTATGCCGGAGATGAGGAGAGAAAACTGCATTCGAAGACGATAAACCATGGGTACCAGCATCCAGGCGGGACGAGACCGAAATTGAAGAGTGGCGAGGTTGTCCAAGAATTATTGTTCTCCTGGAAGCGAGAGGCGCGCAGCGGCGGTAACGTCGCTGTCCACGGCGAATACATGAGAGCTCAGGCCCTGGATTAAGTCGTTAGTCCAATAAACAACGTAGACCGCGATAACGTACGAAAGACCAAATCATAACCGACACATCCCAAAGCGGCCATAGAGCCGAGCTCCGTCAGATCCAAGTCGGCGGCAGCAGTTATAATTCGCCGAAGGGTTGGCGGATCAGCGTAGGTGCGTGGGTGAATTCAAAGAATTTCGAGTCAGTTGAGAGCTACGGCGTACGTAGTGGCTGGCCAGGGGGAGAAAGCGATGACCATGAGGAGATAAGGCAGCATACGACGACGACGATCATCGAGAGCGTGAAGGTCACGCGAGACCAGAGGCGAAGTGTGGCGTAAACTTGGGAGACATCGTTATCCACGCAGTAAAAGCTCGCATCGCGAGCGCAGCGGCGGCAGCGCCGCTATTCACTACGTTTAACGCAATATTGTAGCGCTGGAATAATGCATTAGCCCCGGAATAGCAGAAGAACAAGGTAACATACCTCAAGAAGTTCACTACCCAAACAGCTCAATCCGGCCGTAAAACCGAAGCCAACTAGATCCAGATCGCCATCAAGGGCGAAGAATTGTCGTCAGAGAAGCAGTTTGCGCTAAATTCGATTGTAGTCCGGCGGTTGAACTATTGAAACCAAGTCAGAATTGAACGTGAAATCCAAGGGAAATATTGGCACCTTTTTGCCTAGAAAAAAGCCGGGCCGGCGAGGCCAATACACGCCGTAGTTGTCCGATGATAGCGCGTGCCTAAGCCGTCGTGTTGTTCGTTGCCGGTTGAGTCTTATAGAGGAGGCGGCGAAGCCGCCTCCCGTCATCTAAGGGAAAATTAAGATAAATATTACAGAACAGAGTAAAACGCACCATATTTGATGGAGCAGTAGATCTGACCTGATGAAAACGGGTCAAAAGTAGAAGTTGAAAATGAAGTCAAAATACGCACCTTTTCGCCTGGACCAAAAGCCGGTCCGGCGAGGACATCCACGCCTGCTCTATATCCAGCCTCGGTTTCTATGGAAACAAGACATTTACTTTTCCTAGATGTAGACGCCTACTTGAGGCGGTGGCGAAGCTACCGCGGTTCACTGCATACATGCGAATCCGCGTCAAGTTTAATGCCAGTGAGGGAAGGAAAACTCACAAAGGCGCGCAGTATTCAAAGCGTATCTATCATCAAATGAGTCAGAAATGACGCGAAAAAATGGTGAAAAAAAGCACTTTTCATCCAAGATCCAAGCCTGGCCGGCGAGGCCATCAACGCTGGATCAATCCCACTGCAGCGTTCTTCGCAATCCAAAGTTGATAATCGAGGATTTTGTCGGTCCCAGACGCGCCGAAGGCGCCGACGCGTTGACGAAGCCAAGAAACAGATTTGAGGATTCAGGTCGTGATGGTAAGAAATGAAGCGTGAACTTCCGCATTGGGCGGAACGCGATCGACATGTTCTTGCTCCTGCCTCATGCATTCATGTCCGTGAACGCGGCGTCTCTGGAATCCGACCCTTTCCTCGTTGGATATTCGGCTCTTTTGGATGTTTGATGGGGTCTGGGGTCCTCGTGTGTCCGAAGTTCTTTCGAATGGGCCGAATTCGATTACGCACCTCGTACCGCCCACTTAGTCCCTCGCTTCACGTTCCTCCCTTGGAAATCTAATTCCAGTTCTCGACGAATTGAGCGACTCTTCCTGGTCGCGCTGGACCTTTCCGGCCAGTATCTAGCAGCGTACGTACGCGACTTGTAGGGAACAACTTGTCAGCCGTGAAGGCTGTGGGCGTTCAACACGCACCTTCTCGTCCTCTGTGGCTCCTTTTCTCTTGGATTCTCGACATTATACCCTGAATCTTGACGAACTGACCGCGTACGACTCTTGGGACAGTTAGAACTCTGGGAAGTACCGCCTGGACGACTTACAACTTCTGACCCTGGATCTCAACGAATTGAGGCGCTCTGCAGCTCAAGCAGTCAGTATGCGGGTTGGTTAACCGTCTCTCTTCCTTACCTTGCCTTCCCGAAACGACTACATGAAATTTACGTGCGCGACATCGGATACGACAATCGAGAGCGTTGACACAATTCCAGGCTGGAGAACGCACTGAAACGATGGACCGTCAGCAGACGAACTGAGCGAAGGTGAAGACCAGCTTACCACATAATTTTCGGCTTGCGGCGGCGGCGGCGGCGGCGGCAGTGACGGTAAGAGGGAAAGGGAGAATGGGGAGTACAAACTGACATTCCTTCACAGATCGAATTCAGGCCCCCGCCGGATGAATCTTCCCATGTGTAAGATGCATTTTAGCTTCCGATCGTCGCCTTGACACACGCTTGCTCAGGTCCCCGTCTTGAGGATATTCTGTGGCGTGAATAATTCGTGAAGGTATATTCCTCCGAGTATCCAACTTACTGCTGACTCCTAGCGCGTCAAGGAACGCTGGATACAAGCTTTCAGATTGTGTATAGACTGAAGTGAGGTACGTGCCTTCAGACTGTAATATTCGTTGCAATCAGTTACTAGTAAGACCGCCCTGCAGAATCCGGAATGTGCGGCTAATACCACATTCTTATTTTCGAGCTACAGTACTCTACAACGCAGCTAGGACCATGATCTGTGTATCTATCCAATCCCAATAACAATCCGCGTCGAATTATACCACGGGAGTGAGGAGACGTTAAGAACAAAAGTTTCGCCACATTTCTAGTTCTGATGCGACGGCGCGCGCGCACTGCGCATGAGTCACTCGCTTAGTGATTTCGGGCCCAGACGCGCACCCACTATATCAAACTCTAATATCGAGAGGTATAAAGACCAGTGGAATTGATGTGAATGCCATCACCCATCTTTCCTTCTTGCCGTTATGCTGTTACTATGCTTGCCCTCCCTCTTGTCTACTGTCATGTCTCTGTTGTCGGCACTCTGGTGTTGATTTGTCTTGTAGGTGCCCCTTGTCAGGCTTACGACCACCATGATCTGATGCTTGCCACTTAGACTTCTCCTTGGTGGCGTCCCACTTGTTCACATTTGTTTCCACGAAGGCTGTATGTATTCGTGTAAGGACATATCTAACAAGCGGACTCTCTAGAGCTTGTCTGATTCTGACATTATACTGTAAGTGCGGAGTCTTTCCTTTGACCGCCATCCTTAACTAACGTGTTTATTGTTTAGCCTGCTTGACTAGTGTCTTGGTGCTCTGGTTCGATTCCCGGTATGGGCGTTCTGCTGATTTCGGATTCTGCTTCGATTCGCAAGCTTCAGTGCTACGAATTAGAGGCAGAACGGTACGCTCGCAGTGACTATTCACTCACTGAAACCTTTTTCTATTTGTCCGTGTGTGCTGGGGGCAAACACCACAGCTGATGCTGCCCAAGACGGGGCCTGCGCGAACCAGGGAGGGATGTTGTGACCCAGAACCGACCTCTCGCGCGGGTGGTGTTTAGCCCTGGTGTCCTGCCATCAGCACCCGAGACTCCTTTTTTTTAGCCTTACCGCGAGAGACTCGATTGCTGTACTCGCCAGCCCGTGGGAGGACACCCCGCCTCGGCGATTTGGATCTCGGCCGAGATGACCAGCTCGACTTAGCAACGCACCACGCTGGTAGTGGTGATTTATTAGAGTAGTTTTATTAGTACAAGTAGCCTAAAAAATGCAATGATTTGAACATGAAACAATATTGATTTGGCCAACACGCCTCTGAATTGAACCCGCGACCTGCAAGAAGCACGTACGAAGAGCACACCCGAAGAAGGCCCACCCACGAAGAAGACATCTCCTCAATTATTAGGACTACCAGCCCGGAGGAAGATGGACCACATGAAGACCACCGCACGAAGACGACCCCACGAGGACGACCCCACGAAGACGACCCCAGAGGAGACAAGCCCGAAGACGCGAAGACGATCCCCCGAAGAGCACGCAGCACAGCCACAGAACCCGCGATGACCCACACAACCCCGAAGAGCACTCTCCTCACCGTCATCCATCGCCCTCCACCGACTACCCTCAGCATTACCGCAAGCACACCGCCAGCACCGACGACACTGGATCTGATTCGATAGTCAGGCCGACGACTTTATCGATGGCGCTGGAGATGCCATGGACGTCGACGATGCGTAGAATGTTACGTCGCGACGCCTGAAGGCGACTACCCAAAGAATAAAGTCATCCTCTTCCTGCCCGATGTTTTCGGTATTCCTCTGCCCAACAATCCAGTATGGGCCGCACTTTCTCCTCTGGGTATTGCCTTATCACCACCTTTAGCTCCTCGTGGACGACTTTGCCAGGAACGGATTCAAGGTGCGCACAGAACGCCTTATCTTTTCCTCATCAGTGAACTGTGGCAGACCATTCTCCCTGACTACCTCAATGGCGATCCCGTCCCTGCTGCCGAGTTGGAAGCTGGTGTACGCTTCCACACGCTCCCCTGCTCGATTAGTGCGACTCAACGTTGGATGTAGACCTTCGATATCCAGAAGTGGTTTGCTTCGCACTGTCAGACGCAACTCGCCCCGTGTTGGACAAGGTCATCGCTGCTCTGAAGGACGCCGGGGTGACCGACTTTGGTGCCACTGGCTACTGCTTCGGGGGTGCGTAGTTTTCGGGCATCGGTGCTCGCGGGGATCGTCGCGCTGATCATTACTGCGCAGGGCGCTATGTCTTTGACCTCGCGTTTGACAACGCGATCAAGGTCGGCGTCGCTTCCCACCCCTCCCTGCTCAAGTTCCCCGATGATTTCGAGGTGAGACGCCCGCGGCATCGAGGTTGAGGATCTCACTCGTTTTTTTTTCATAGAAATACGTCGCCACGTCCAAGACCCCAATTCTCATCAACAGCTGTACCACCGACTCGATGTTCCCAAGGAAATCCACGAAAAGACCGACGCGATCTTCGCCAAGTTTGAGCCTGGCTACAAGCGCGAATACTTTGATGGGTGCACGCATGGATTCGCCGTGCGAGGTGATCTGAGCGACCCCAAGGTCAAGGCGGGCAAGGAGGGTGCTTTCGTCGCGGCCGTTGAATGGTTCTTAAAGTACCTCTAAGTTGTGCCAATATGTAAAGAAATCAGAAGTAACTATCTCAGTGTTCAAACCGTTACACGCAGAAACGGCGGTAACGCCTTCTTTCCCTGCCAAAATAATCGCTTTTGACGGCTGGGGACGTGGCGGGGATTAGCCAAGTGTTTCTGCATCTCGATCGGGCAACTTTCATCCCGATCGGGTAATCACTTCCTTTCTTCACTCTGCTCACTCGCGTCGAGTGGCACACTCACGCGTGACAGAAGCCTCTCCGAGGGTGCAGATCTGCTGACCTGACTTGCCGGACTTTCTGACAACGTGAACATCCTGTCTTTGCGAGGGATCATGCCACGCGAATGCTTCCCGCTCTATTGAGCGCGGTAACGCTCGTTTGGCATGAGCTATCTAGTAGATATTGTGGTCGCGCATCCGCGCGACACAGCGATGTTCAGACGCTGTGGCGGGCACTAAAATTAGTTACTGGCACCTAGGAGAAATTATGACAACGGCAGTGACGAGGCGTACTACTTACGCTGACTAGGAGGCGGCGGTCGATGAATCTTACACAGTCTTCTCGCACAAGCATCAGTAGATAATGATTTTCTAGAGTACTTCCATTGTTCCTGATTCAGAAATGGAATCATTGTGGTCCACAGATGTCCCGCAGTGGATTGCAAGATTACCATTCATATCCCACAGGATGCCGGACCAGAAGACATGATTGTGGTCCACAGATGACCCGCAGCGGATTGCAAGATTACCATTCATATCCCACAGGATGCCGGACCAGAAGACAAAATGGGACAAGTTTGGTATCGCAATAGAAGGGGGGTATATACAAGAACTAGTACGTTCCAAGGAGGCGGACGATCAATACTGCCTGCAAGCACCTCCTCCCAGGTAGGCATTCGCGCGACCTCCGTCCGTCACAAACACACTCCCATTCATGTACGCCCCCGCACGGCTCGCCAAATACAGTATCGCCCCAGCCATATCCTCCTCCGATCCCGCGCGCTTCAGTGGCACGTCCCTGCACAGCACGTCCGGATCCAATCGAGAGCTCGCGTCCGCCACCGCCGACCGCGTCATCTCGCTCGGCCACACCCCGGGCGCGATGATGTTGCTCCGGATCCCCCACGGCACGAGCAGATTCGCGAGCACCTGCCCGAGGTGCGTGCACGCCGCCTTGGAGAGCGTGTACGACATCGAGAGCACCTTGGCATCGATGCGGAACGCGCCCGAGGACGACACGGTGAGCACCTGCGACGAGTGGTACGGCGGGCGCGCGAACGAGTCAGACTTGATCTGCTGCCGTACATTGCCTTGGTGCAGGAGATCGAGAAACGCGACGGTGGTGTAATACGGCGCGGTGACGTTGGTGGCGAAGACTTGGGCAAAGTCTTCTGGGGAGCCCGTGTTCCACAAGGCTGATTGGAAGGACTTTATGCAGGGCGTGGATGGCCCAGCGATGGGCGAGTCGGAGGGGGAAGGGGGGCGTTCCATGTGACTGTCGTTGGGTCCTGGAAGCGGGTGAGAGTAGAGGTTTTTGGCCACTCCCGCATTGTTGACCAACAAGTCGATGTATCCGTGACGCGCTTTGATTGCTTCAACAATCGAAAGCAGGCTCTCCCGGTCTGTGATGTCGCCTTGTATGGGGATAATGTTGTTGAATTTCTGAAAGGATGTTAGCGATAGCGCGTAGCAAGTAAGCTTCATGGACTTACATTGTGCAAACGTGCGGCTTCTTCAATAACGTTGAGTCTTCGCCCAACGATATAAACAGTGGCGCCGTTGTGTTCAAGCGCCTTCGCCATCTGGAGTCCAATACCTGTAAGAACATTAAATGTCGTGTTCGCTTGATTCATGAAAGAACGTACCAGTACCACCTCCAGTAATCACTGCTACCAAGCCATTAACGTTAAACAAATCAACAGGGGAGTAGTTGTTGCCCATCGTAGAGTAGTCGGGGGAGAATGTAGCGTCGATAGGATGTACTATGCGAGGTAAAATGGGCAGGGGACGGTCACAACCTGTGGAGTTACCAACCTCGCCTTTATACTGCGAGCAGCCTCTGCAAATCTTCGCCAAACCATAAACTACTACTCGATGTTTCTGCATCCTCGGTCGATACGCAAACCATTATGTCCGTGCAGATCCTCTCCGTGGCAAAGCTTCGGCACAAATTTAGAAGAATCTCAGATGCCTGATCCTCGTACTCCCCTGAAATTACCAAGGGCCACTTCCCGTCATCAAGATCCTACGGCCTGGACTAACCAATCAACGTGCAGCGCTAGCGCTGTTGAGATCACTGATAGACAGCGTTTGGTGTGGGCATTCCTCGTCTAAGTACCGACGACTCTCCAGCGGCTCGGTAAGCGGTGAGTTAACCTTCAGCATTTTAAACTTTATCCTGAGCACATAAAAGGGAATATTACCCGGCGTCAAAAGTGTCTTTTGCTCCGACGCATAGCTTGGTCTCGCGATCGGAGGAGGCTTACCTGCGCATTTCATCTCGCCATTCCGAGGCGCAAGTACCACCAGCGTCTTACCTACACACACCACAATCTACAATCACCGTGAACCTGAAGTCTGCAAGAGACATGGAACTGTGACGCATGATACATGCGCCGCGGACGAAGACAACGTGTTTTACGCGAGGCTCAGAGTGAATACGCACTCGGTCATGCATAATTGGATCTGGGAATAGTAACAGTGAATCATACAGGTCATCCAAACCCAATTGTTGTTAGCTCCTTACATGTAAATGATGAGAGTTTGAGTCTCATCTAGCCATTAGCTTCGCGATTCTCCAGGAGTATCCTCTAAGGCCCTATGGAGTCGCAAAGGAATTCCAGATGTACGCTGTCGCCCGAGAGCGCCGCAAGCTTCTTCACGGGCGTTCAACGCCACGGAAGATGGCTATCCCGATGCAATTCACCCGGCGATGAGACATGATTTCGAGCTCCATGGACAGTCCCTAGATACTGCCAACAGCAAAGTCCTCGTTAGTACTACCGAATCTCATAAGACACGCAGACATTCGTGCGCATGATTATCAGGGGCAGATAGGTCCGAGAAACGAGTAAAAGATCTGATATCTCACCTGGAGTCGTGGAGAAGTGTCCTGCATGTCCAACATTCGTCTAGTCTCGTCTTTGACTCCAACCACTGCTAGGGCGCGAGCGCCTGCGCAAGCAATTTGAGCTCCATTCGATACGTCGTAGCTTGAAGATCAGGGGACAATATATGAGCTTATCCCAAATGAAAGAACATTTGAAGTTTCCTCGACATATCATCTCGCTCTTCACTTCGGTCTGTCAGGGTCGTTTGGGCGCCTACGGCCTCCGTTGTATGAAGCCTTCAAGATTTCTGGTCGTTAAATGAATCAATCTGAGGGTATTCAGCAGCATTAGTGAACGACTTTGGAAAAAGTAATGCATGCATAAGCAAAAGAGAAGACATAGCCAAAAAAATGCTAAACAACCTTCCAGAATTCGAGCGCCCTCGGACACAATTTGGAGACCCTCGCATCATGTTTAGTCGAGACTTCGCGCGTGTCTGCACAGGTAATGCAACTGAGGGGATGTAGCTAAACGAAGGCGAGTCCAATGAAACGTGATTGAAGCGCGAAGATGGTGGAGTTTTCTGCCTGTGTGTCAAATTCCACTGGAAACACAGCCTCGTTCATAGAGCCGAGGATGAATCTTGCAACTAAAGCAATACATGTGAGAGATGGTGATTTCTAGGCGAGACCGACCAACCTCTTCACGTATCAATGTCGCGTAAAACATCAGCTTCAATCTTGATGAACAATGTATGCAATAACATTCCCGAAATAGACACTCACCTGTTGATGCACAGCTCGTTCGGGGTTGAGCTAGCAAAGAGCATGTGTCAAGTAAGGTGCGTATACTTGAGCTGGTGGAGCGTAAAAACGTACGCAAGAAGCCGGAGACAGTATGCACTGCAAAGTAATAGTATAGTCATAGAGCGCGCTTGGCATCCGCGTAGAGCGGAAAAGTAAAAAGTCGCCTGTGCGCTTCGCAAAAGCAAAATCTTGTAATGAATGGACAGTCGGCGCCTGTGCGCTTCGGAGTCCTCGTCTAACATGAATTAATTGGCGCGCCGCGGAGAGATCAAACAGATATCGCGTTGTTCTGTGATGGTTGGTATGAGAGACATCCAGGACAAATAGAAGAATGGCGATACACACATTTAGCCACCTCAACTTCCGTGCAATCACCGAAAAGATTGTTTTAGAGATTAAGAAAGTGCACCGGAAAGAATCCGAACCGGGCGGAGTGTACTTTTTGATGAATAGAATAAAAACAGTAGAAAGAGCCTAGACGAACGAGCTGTGAGACGTACATACGAGAATCTAGAAGTTCCCAGATGCATCGTTAGCAATGACACGCCTCTGTCGGAGCAGTTGCGCTGAAAGTTTTCGGTGATATGATACACGCTACTACGGCTACAGTGACACTGCCGTGAGTGAGTAGGACGTAATTCTTCTGACCGATAGACACTCACAATAGTATACAAGTATGAACTAAGTCGACTGTTTCTTCTTTTTCGCTAGAAAATGAAGATAGGCAAGACTGTGCTTCGGCGTCGACGGAGAGGCAACATTGACGGGTGGGGCAGGAAACCATATTAGTTCATTGGTCGTGGGATCCCGTTGGAAGTACTGGGCTATAGTACTGTGTCAGCGGAGGAATGTAGGAGGGCTCTGAGCATGTACTTGTTTCTGGTGGCAGTTTCTCAACTTCGACGTTGTTTCCGGCGGTCAAGCCAGTTGCTGCGAGTACCGATGACCCAGGCAATTGTGTTGGCGTGGCGGTGTTCGCGACTCTCGCGTCCGTCGGGTTAATAGGCCAAGTGTTTCCGGACATGGTGGTGGAACGAAAGAGAGATCCTCGCACGTGATAGTAAACGCTGCCGGAATTTGCCGGTCCGGCTTTGACAGCGACCATGTCGACAGTATTCCGGGGCACTACATTCGAAAACCGCTGTCTGCGTATTCTGGAGTCGACATTTCGAGGCATGACCCTGCGCCGCATTGGAGGCAAGGACGACGGCGGCGTAGATATCTTGGGCTGGTGGGACTTGCCTTGCAAGCGCCGCCTGCGCATCCTCGCCCAGTGTAAAGCAGAGAAAAAGAAATCGGCACCTCGGTACATTCGAGAGATGGAAGGGGTAGCTATGGTATACCGCGCCGGTCTGTCAGCTATTCCATTCGACGACGAGGCCGACGCGAAACCATCAGCGAGCAATATAGTCGCGTTTCTGCTTTCCGAGAGCCCGTTTACAAAGGCTACACTGCTCCGCGCATTGAAAAGTCCAGTACCGCTCATGCTGCTGCACGTGCCTCCTCTCAATCTGCCTCCCGAGGACGAGCCATCCGCGGCCAACGTTGTGGACCAGGCTGAGGGCCGACCTCCGTTGAATGTGCCATCAATGAAGATTTTTCCCTGGCCGGGGTCATTTGGAATCCTGCAATGCAGACCCTTTTACCGGACTCGGAGTTGAAGGTTGAAGTTGGAGCCGGCGAAGGCAAGCGCTTTGGGATATGGCAAGGCTCCACGCGACTTTGACGGCCATCGGTAGCGCCATTCTTTCTTCGCCTTGATGTCAGTTCTCGCTAACGATGAGTTGCAGACTTGTTGATGTCCGTGGCCACACCGCCACATCCTTACTCTAATTCTTGATGGGCCTGGCTAATCGGTACCGGAACTCCTTCCCCCGCCTGTTGCCTCTTGCAATTGGATGCGTCATTGATTCATGGAGGCGAACATTAAACACGTCAGAATTGCCTTTGCTGATGATTCCGATGCCGCTAAAGAATCATCTCCGATGTCAATCCATCGTTTAGTGTAACATGTATGTTGTCTCCAAATCATGTCATTTGGCGCAAAGTGCTTACCTGAATTGGAGGCAGTAAATTCATGTTTCGCCCTGTCGTTCAATCGTATGATACCTTGTCCAATGTCCTTGCACGATGCTGCAAGTTCAACAGACTGCTCGGCACGAGAATTCGGAAATGAGTGGGTCACTCTGCGGCCTGCGCGTGCGCGAGTCGTGTGCGTCCATCGGGATCTGTAAAGGTCCGTGCGTCCGTGTCGTGATTGGTGGGAACGCCATTCAAGGTGGGTCTGAACGGAGCGATCACGGACTAAACAAGTTCAAGACAACACCCAACTCCGAAGCGAGAGGGATATCGGCGGGTGGATGCTTCGATATAAAAGGTCTCGATGACAATCAACTGACAGCATTCCATCCTAAACTGGCATCCAATCGCCTACTTAACCGCATTTCTCGCGCTTTCCGTCACTCAGCCGTAACTGTATCTCCCACCACCTTGAACAAACCACCTATTTCAATGGCCTCCTCATCCACTTTCACCACATCGCTCGAGGGTATGTTACGGACATCTATCTCGAGGGTTGCCATAATTTACACCACGTCCAGGCAAAGTCGCGATCGTAACAGGGTCCTCACGCAGCATAGGAGCCGCCATCGTGCGTCGTCTGGCGGAGCAAGGCGCTAAAGTCGTTGTGAACTGTGCGTTCAATGCTTGTTTTAGCTGCATCATCCTGATCGATCATCACAGACGTGAACAATGTCCAGCCTGCCAACGAGCTCGTCGCTGAGATCAAGGCTCAAGGCAAAGGAGACGCTGTTGCCATCAAAGGGGACGCATCTACGATAGCAGGTGGCAAAAGTATCATCGCCGACACCATCAAGGCCTTTGGCCAAATCGACATCCTAATCCTCAACGCCGGCATCATGGGCAGCAAGCCTATTGCTGATGTTGACGAAGAGTTCTTCGACGACCATGTGAACAGCAACATCAAGGGACCTGTCTTCATGGCAAAGTCTGTAATCGAACACCTCCCTGCTCGTATGTTGCGTCTGTATCTCTCCTCAACATCCATTCTCATACCCACGTGTTACAGCTGGAGGCCGTATCATCTTCTTCTCCTCATCTCTGACGGGCGCAACAGGCAAGTCCGCTCCGGTACCCCGTGGTTCAACGCTCATCACTGTTCTTCTAGCCGTGCTACCCAATGCTCTCTGTTATGCCCTGTCCAAAGGCGCGATTGAGCAGGTATCTCGTGTGCTCGCGAAGGACCTGGGTGGACGCGGCTTGACCGTGAACACCGTGTCCCCGGGTCCTGTGGACACCTCACTCTTCCGCGCGGGAAAGCCTCAAAAGGTCATCGACTTCATTGCAAGCCAGAACCCGAACAACCGCCTCGCGCTTCCGGAGGACATCGCCCCGATGGTTGCGTTCCTTGTCAGCCCTGCAGCCCAGTGGGTGAACGGCCAGAACATCCGGGTGAACGGGGTGAGTCCGCGACTCAACTAAGTTTCTATGGTAAATCTGACCACACCTTGTTCGCAGGGTTTCGTTGTGTAAATGTTGCGGATATGATTGCTGTACACTGTTTGTTCTGACACAAAATTTTTAATTTACCTTGGCGCGATTATTCATGGACTCTTCTTCCAACGGCAGTTGATATCGCGAGGCAACTCACTTCTGCTTTGCGGTCAGTGGCGCATCATGATGCGTTTAAATCACCCAGATATGGAAATGTTTCCGGTTCTATATTCTCCTGTGAGCGGTGCATGAATTTGCATCAAATGACTGTGGCATTTCATATAAAAGGACGCGCTTGCCCGTACTTTGACGTGACCCTCTCTCACACAGCTATCTGATGCCAGTTCCGTCTTGCTCCATGTCATCGCCGGCGCCCCTCCACCCAAAGCGCTCGTGCCCGGTTGGCCGACGACGTCGACAACCTCGACGCCCGCCTCCCTCATACACTCCAATCCCCCCGCGTTCAACCTCGTTTCAGCGATTCTCACCACATTCGAACTGGACGAAATCTCTACCGCCGACGAGGGTGACGCGATTAGGAGATACATCACGAACCAAGGGATGCTAAAAGGCGGGGACGTGGTTCAGAGGGGCGTGATGTTCTGGGTGTACCCGACCGGGGGAAAAGGGCCATACGAAGAGTTGGAGGAGGATGATGCGCACGGAAGCATACTACTGCACGGGCTGTTGGTCACGATAGAACGAGGCGCGCTCTTCGAGGGGATGGTCAAGTCGATCATGAGTGATCTGCCAGAGGGTGGGATTGGCCACATACACTTTCCCAGACAGGTGGATCTAAGCGCGGCCGAGGCGGTGGCAACTCGAGTGGGCTGTAATGAGGTGCCAGAGGAGACTGATGAGGATTGGCCTTGAAGTGTTGGACTCTTTCAATCTGTTTATGACGTTAACTTATTCCTTGTTCAAATTGTGTCGAGCATTTCTGTCTACCGCAACCAATAAATAGTGCTCTCGGTGTGTTGACACTTGGATCATTAGTCTAATTCCAACCTAAATATGATAAGACTTCAGGCAATCTACCCGACTCGCCGCTCCCAGAATAGAAAATAAGAATGATCAACGCCAACACGGTAAAAAGCGCCATGCGACGATGGTGGGCTAAGGCATGTTCGCCGCGGCTGGACGTGACGACTTGTGTTTGAGTAGGCGAGACCAGCCATGCTTCTCCCTGCTCAAACATCCTGCGAGAGGGGAACACCTCTAATATCTCCGCTTCGTATCCCTCGACAAAGAGACGATACTTCCTCCAAAGCTGTTCCCCGGACCTGTTGTTCTTGCTCTCCTTGTCGGGGTCTGGAAGACCAAAGTCTACAGCGAGCAATTCAAAGTCCGGCAGCTTTTCCAGCTTGCGGAACATTTGGCCGATGGGGAACTTGTCTACTAAGAATAGTTTGGCGGCATGGGGAGACGTGATGCGAACAGTGGAGGTAGCGGTACAGACGGTTTGTCCAGCGCATTGGAGGAGCACTTGTCGCGTCTGGGTAATGGGCGTCGTTGAGGATACCCCCGATAGCGCGTCGTCGTTCGGTAGGTCAAGCGGAACGTCGGGTAGGTCGGAAGAGACAGTGATTCGGGTGTGCGTGGTTAGGGGGACGATTTGGATGGGCCTGGAAAAGAATGCGCTGGGGAGAGGATGTTAGGAAGCGTCAAGTTGAAGCTGGAATGCTCACCTGAGCACACGCTGTAGATCCCCTTGACTGGAGAGCGTTATGCGTTCAAGGCCTGTTAAACCCTTTGGCCATGAATACTGAATTTTTTGAGCAACAGGAGCCACGGATAAATGAGACACACGTACGCTAATGCTAGTGCTGTTGGTATTGAAGGTGTAAAAGCGAGTGGTCATTGGGGAAGAGTGGCCAGGAACGCCCTGCTTGGGCGCGGGGGTGTGGGCGTTATATATGTGACTTGTATGTGGTAAACCTGCAAGGGAACGGGAATTTGGGCGATAACACAAAGGGGAGACGTCCCGAAAGCAGCGTCAGAGCACCACCAGAGTCCGAGCCTGTCGAAACGAAACTTGTCCGGAGATTGGATGGACACCGAATGGTATATCGGCTACCAGGACCAGGAGATGCGTTATCACTGCAGTCACGGTTATATATACGCTCGCGCGTCAGCATGCTCGCTGTCGACGCCGACGACGGCGATGGCGCACATTCCTGACGGCCGTCTGGAAAATCAAAATCCATATGTGACAGAACTAAGTGTAACCAAACAACATAACACTTGGAATAATAATATTATTTTATTCAATCCAGCCTTTCTTCCCTACCACCACCCACCTGGTCCCACTCTGCCGAATTCGACTGCTCGGATCCGCTTCCCAGTCCTCGAATGACCGACCTGTCGAGGACAAATGGTGCATCCACTGCTTCGCCCATCCCCGAATACCACCCTGGCCCGCCACGGGCAATGGCCGAACCACTAGAGCCTCCAGAATCGAGCGCGTCGCCACGCAAGAAAGTGGCGTCTCAGATCCGCGCCTTTCAGGCTCTCGCAGACGAGTCCGACATCGACTGGGACCAGCCATCATGGGACGAGCTTGTCCAGCTCATGGACATGGAAGAGATCTTCCACAATAGCACCACTGACCCGAATGGTGACATTGTCATGAGCGTGGACATCCTCCTCGACGACATAGCAGACCTGTATCACTTAGATCCAGCCGGTAAGCGTCTGGCCGCATCCGTGCCTCTGCCGTGCCTATTGAATGTGCTCTAGAACAGGTGTGGTCAAAGTCCCAGATTCGGGAGCTCATGGGTGTACTCAAAGAGCGCGGGCGGACGGTCTTTTTCAGCAAGTTCGTCTCTGAGTATCAAATACCGATCCCGAAGCTTCTTCTCGCGTTCAATATTAGCTTGGTGCGCGTTTTCTTTGCCTTGACGTGTAGATCGTTAATGCGTAGCAGACTCCCGAGCTCCGTCTTATGAGCCAAAGAACACTCTTATATTTTCTCAACTTAGCCATGGGTCGCGCGTATGTGCTGTCAATCTTCTTGTGGGTCCTGATCCGCTGATTGACGGTTCTGCAACCTAGATTGGCAATGCGGGATAGACTGACACAATACAACACAATACAAGATGCAGCGAATCTCATCCAGAGCTCCAAGAATATATTGATTCTCACAGGCGCAGGCATTAGTAAGTCGATTGTTGATGTATGGTGGTCAACTGTTGACCCTTATGTCCAGGTGTGTCTTGCGGCATTCCGGACTTCCGGTCTCGCGATGGCCTCTACGCATCGTTAAGCGAGTACGAGTTAGATGATCCCCAGCAGATGTACGGACTTGTGCACCTCCATCACCGTTTCTGACATTGACTTGATTTTAGGTTCGATATCAGCTATTTTCGTGACAAACCTTCTGGTACGTGTCTTATCATATCGTTTGGGTATTCAATTGCCAACATCCAACAGTATTCTAGTACGTCGCGTTTTCTTCGGCCCTGCGTCCGTAAATTGACGGGGTGATGTAGCTCGTTTGCTAGGTTCGTGTTTCAGTCTTCTGAATGTGTCTACATTTAACATGTCGGCCATAGTAAGATATACCCCTCCAACTTCATACCATCGCCTTGTCATCGATTTATAAAGCTTATCGAAGACAAGAACAAGGTAATACCGATCCCAATCCATACTTCTCAACTCACCCAACCTGTTCTCCAGCTGCTTCGTGTAAATCGCCCATTGACCAAGTCCATCACCGCTGCTAACGCACGTTCCTTTGGTTTAGAACTACACGCAAAACATCGACACCCTTGAAACCTTAACCGGTGTAAAGAAAGTGATCCAATGCCACGGGTCGTTTGCCACCGCCAGCTGCATTGCCTGTCAGCGCCACGTCCCGGCAGTGAGATTGAATTCGATATTATGCGCCGCAGAGTGCCCGTCTGCCGCGTGTGTCATCCTTCAAGCGCGAGTCCCAAGAAGAAGAAAAAGAAGATGAGCAAGAAAAAGGCGAAGGGTCAATGGGACAGTGACGTCTCCGATGATAGTGACGGACCAGACTTCCCTACGGGTATCATGAAGGCATGGCGATTCACTTTGAGTTTGGGAAATTTCTTAAACTTCTTTAGCCTGACATTACGTTTTTTGGAGAGAAGTTATCAGACCTTTTCGACAAATCACTCGAACAAGATCGAGAGCAAGTAGATCTGCTACTTGTGATTGGAACGTCGCTGAAGGTGTCACCCGTTGCGGATATGATATGTATGTGGCGGATTCCCTCATATCGTGGCGTCTCTTACATTTCTCATGTAGCTCATATTCCTCACTCGATACCTCAAGTAAGTGCTCAGCATGATTCACAGCTTCTCGTCGCATGACAACTGACTATTGCCCAGATCTTGATTAACAAGACTCCCATTCGGCATATTAACCCAGATGTTAGTTGTGTCTTGAGCTTCTCCATACCGAGTCCATCTAATGCCACCTTAAGATTGTCTTGCTCGGAAATGCGGACAACATAATAACACATCTGTGCTCCGAGCTTGGCTGGGAACTGCCACCCCCACCTGAACCTACAGTGCCCAACAACAATCGTATACAAGCGCCACGGCTTAACATGAAAAAGCGGCCATCTACAAGCCCACCAGATGCGGAAGCACCTGAACGTGTTGGTGATAGGTAAGTTTATTACTTGGGATGCGTATTTGGTGACTGAAGACGTCGGACAGTCATGTCTGGTTATTCGAAGGCGCGGAAGGCGGGAGATGGTTGCAGGAACTAGAAGCAGACCTCGAGTCGCGAGGTCAGCCGCCACCCAAGAAGTTTATGCCAGGCACTCCTGGTGGTGAAGAGAGGAGGGAGAACAAGAAACAGAGGATTTAGACTTGCGTTATCGGTTTGCTGTCAAAGGTACTTTGTTGTTTATATTCTAAAGGGCCTGGGTGTATTCATAGATGTTAAATGTTGTGCGCTAGTATACTATATATTTACTGTACGTTGGTTTGTACATACATACACGGCGACTTAGTAGGAGCAGTACTGGGGACTGATCGATCATGCAAGAGCCAATCTCATGTCTGCGATTATACATATTCGCCCTCTAAGTCATCTAGTCTTTGTCGTAAATGCTGGAATGCGCGCTCTAAATGCAGTAGAGTAAATTGCAAGTAACAGCAAAAGCAGAAACCAGTGATCATAATATGTGAGAACGCGTTCGCGTGACGTTCCGAAGTTTTTCGACCAATTCCGGCTTGTTTGTCGACGACGACCATGTCGTGCTGAACTGCTCTGTTGCGCCGTCTCGCCAATGCACGGTCCATAACGACGACGACGGCTGCGAAACAGTACCCACCGTGACGCTCTCTCCCCCCATGCGCCTGCTGCGGTCGTTGTACCAGTCAATACCACCACGCCCGCGCCGCTGCTTTTTTTCCACGTCCGCCTGCCTCGGCGAGCAGCCCGTTCGATTTCCTTTTGGTATGCCGCCCCCCGCCCGCCCTTCCTCTTCCCGCGCTGACGTTTCCCAGCGAGAGCCAAACCCGACCCGCACTACTTTAGTTATCTCAGCCCGCGGGACACCAGGATCTGCAGCCGCATCCTGTACCTGCTCCAGTTCAGCGCGGACCGCGTCGGGCTGCCCATTCGCCCGGACGGCTTCGTGCCCGTTGCTTCTTTGGTGCGTTCCTCCGTGGGGGCTGGGGTGGTGTGTGCTGACAATCACAATCTTAGCTTTCGTTCCACTTGCTGGCGCGCGACGGGCTCAATTTGGACTATCTGCGGCAGCTTATTGCGTGCCATCCGCTGTCGCTGTTGGAGTTGAAGGAGGAGCCGTCCGAGGATCCACGGTTCAAGAACTGGCTTATACGCGCCAAGGGATGGAGCCGCATTCCTGTGTGTATTTCTTTCGGGGTTGGTATTTGTTTGGTTGCCTGACTGACGTTTTGAAGGGCGTTGCGCACAATACGCGCCGAATAACCGCGAAGAATCTCCCCGACATACCTTTTCAACATCTTATGATTCCTGTTCCGCTGAAGAGTTGGAAGGCTATACGTGAGTACGCGCTGTTGGAAATTTTTTGGTAATGTCTAACTCGTAGAGCAGGTCGCGACGGAATCAGAGCTCGGGCGCCGTTTCTCGTTCTAGAGAAAGAACTACCAGAAATCAGAGGTTATGATGGCGCGTGTTTTGAGACTATTACACTAATATCACCTACTGACAAGTTTATAGAGAAACCGAGCGTGGCTGTTATCCTCAACGTTAAATCGTGTTTACAGCTTGGACTTACATTCTGGATCCATCCCAACGGCTCTATTCGCACCAATGGTGATGCCAGCGGACACATCGATGCCCAGCTTTTCGAGTCTGCTCATCTCATTGAATGGGAGAGAGAGACCATAATGTCGGACGGTGAACCTTCGCTGCTGCTTGACAAGCCTCTCTATAGACCATCCTTCAGGGATCGCGATAGTATGCCCCGGCCAGGTCGGATGACAGAGCCAAGCGATTTCGTTAAAAAACTCTCCTCGAAGGTTCCCAAGGTGAAGCACGTCCAGGAAGAGGCTCCCGAAGCTGGAGTGTCACAGGCTAGGATTTTCGATCGTCTGCAAAGAGCGACGCCTCCTCACTTAGCCGCCGGAGTGCGTGTTGCTGATCAGCATCCTCCCTCTTTCGTTCCCAAAAGCGCGACCAAGGGCTAGCAGATCCCCTTTGGCCGCGACAAACCTAGGACATTTTACGTCCGCCACTATCACTCGCTGCCTCCCGCGCCAATGGCGGACGCGACGGGCCTCGGAGCTTACGTGTCGAGTCACGTTCGTAGCAGGAATCCAGCCAGATTCGCCGTTCTGGCTACTGATACGAATTACAATGTCTCATTGTAGGCTGTAGCGACCACTCCGAAGTACAAAAACAAAAAAAATGTACATATGTACTGCCATCGTCGTTTACTTACACGCGGCTACCGTACACATCCGCAGGCGTAACGCCAGATTGGCCTTTCCTCAGGTTTGCTTGCGCCCATCTGGAAATATTATTGTTAATAATGAATAGAGTGAATATATCGTACACCTACTTTTTGATGCGGATAGACTCGATTTGGATGAACCCAGTGGTATCCGTTGGCTCGAAGCCGCCCAGCTCATCCATGGAGGATTCTTGTTCATCGTAGAGACCCTGAAGACAAGATTAGCAAACACCACCATGGACAAAGCAGTATCTGTTACCTCGGAGCTTTCACGACCCTCAACAACTACATTTCCCTTGTAGAGCTTGAGACGGACAAGACCGTTAACGGTCCTCTGCGACGCAGGGATGGCGCTGGTGATAAACTCACGCTCAGGCGTGAAGAAGTGGCCGTTGTACAGAATCCTGCTGAACTCGATGGTCACAAACTGATCACGGAGAGCACGGACGTTGCGGTCGAGGGTAAGGCCCTCGAGATCGACGTGCGCGGCGCGGAGGATGGTCGCGCCGGGGGACTCGTAGCACCCTCGCGACTTGACGCCGATGAAGCGGTTCTCGACAATGTCGATGCGGCCGATACCGTGTTTCCTGCCGAGCGCGTTGAGCGCGAGGAAGATGTCTACGGGGTCGGTGTATGTCTTGTTGTTGTCGTCTGGGACGGTGACCTTGACAGGCAGGCCGGCTTTGAACTCGATAGAGATGCGCTCGGGGGTCTGCGGCGCGCTTTCCGGCGCGGTGGTGAGCTTCCACATGTCGTCGGGGGGCGTGGTGTTGGGGTCTTCGAGGATGCCGGCCTCGTAGGAGATGTGGAAGAGGTTCTCGTCGGTGGACCAGGGCTTGGCTTTGGTTTGGGCGACGGGGATGGATTGTTGGGCGGCGTAGTCGAGGAGGGCTTGGCGCCCGACGAAGCGGTGGTAGAATTCTGGGTTTGAGAGGGATTAGATGCTATGGATACTACTAGATGGAGACGCGACGCACCGGGTAATCGCCATGGTGCGATGACTTTGATATCGGGTTTGAGACCGTAGAAGGCCAGTTCGAATCGAACTTGGTCGTTGCCTTTGCCGGTACATCCGTGAGAGACATAGCTAAACGACGTGAGTTTAATTGGAGTTGGATGGATGGATTTCCCAACACTCACTCGCAGCCTTCCCTCTCGGCAACGGCAATCATACCACGGGCAATGACTGGGCGGGCAAGAGAGGTACCCAGAAGGTAGACGTTCTAAACCAGATCATGTAAATCATTTTAATTGAATGTGCAGTATGTGGATACCTCGTATATGCAGTTGGCCTGGACGGCGGGGTAAATCAACTCGTTGACGAATTCACGTTTCATGTCCTATTACAACTTGGAACATCGCTAGAGTTTCAAGCATCTACACTCACCTCCAAGAAGAACTTTTTCGCTCCTACTTTCAGCGCCTTTACTTTGGCGGCTTCAAAATCCTAGCAAGCAATCAATTGAGATCCGCATACAAAATGACACTGGACGTACCTCTTCCTGTCCAACATCGGCCATGAATGCATAGACTTCATATCCTTGCTCAATCAACCAAGCGAGGATACACGAGGTGTCTGCACGAGGACAACTTAGCCGATTACTCGTAATGCAATGTGTCAGAGTAGCGCACCAAGACCACCAGAGTAGGCGAGCAATACACGTCCAGATTTTGCAGACATGGTAGTTCGGGATTGAAGGTGTTGAATGTGTCGAGTCAAAGAAAAATAGTTTGAATTTCGGCCGAGATCATCAGATACTGTAACGAGGTGACGTCACGCGTTCTGGCTCT